>CAUYLG010032480.1:0-12094 GCA_963573385.1 Cacajao melanocephalus | reverse complement strand
GCATCTTAGATTAAATACGTTAACTCTATTAAGTTTTGTTATTAACCAGAACAGGAGTTGAGTTTCTTTTTTTTTTCCTCCTAGGCTTTAACCATTTAAAATACACTCAAGCATCTCCTAATGATGTGGATTCTTTCTGAGAAATTTGTCCAAACACCATAGAGTGTCCTTTTAAATCCTAGATGGTGTAGCCCACTCCACACGTAAGTTACATGGTCTAACCTATTGCTCCCAGGCTACAAACCTGTATAGCACGTCTCTGTACTGAATGCTGTAGTCACCTGTCACACCATGGTGACTGTGGATTGTGATCCCAAAATATCTGAATCAGGTCTCAGTCAATTTAGAACGCTTGTTTTGCCAAGGTTAAGGACATGCCCATGACACAGCCTCAGGAGGTCCTGACAACATGGGCCCGAGGTGGTCAGGGTAGAGCCTGCTTTTATACATTTTAGAGAGACAGGAGACACCAATCAATATGTGTAAGGTGTACAGTCGTTTGGTTCAGCAAGGTGGAACAACTGGAAGTAGGAAGTGGGAGTGATTCTAGGTCAGAAGTAGATAAAACAGAAGGTTGCATTCTTTTGAATCCTAGAACAGCCATCCACAGAATACAATTTAGTCTGGTTCAGTGAATCTGCATTTTTACATACACAGTAGGGCAGAGGAATGGTGTGATCTTGGCCCACCACAACCTCCGCCTCCTGGGTTCAAGCGATTGTCTTGCCTCAGCTTCCCGAGCAGCTGGGATTACAGGCATGCACCACCATGCCTGGGTAATTTTTGTATTTTTAGTAGAGATGGGCATCCACCATGCCCAGCCTACTATTGGTATATTTGCTGTGGTTGAGTATCTGTTCAGATATTTACCCAGTTTTAAAATCATGTATGTACTGTGTAAACATCTTCTCACATCTGTCTTGTCTTTTTGTTCTCTGAAGACAGTTTTTCACAGTAGAATATTTAGTTTTATAAAGTCTGTTATCAATATTTTCATGAATTGGCATTTGATGTTGTGTGTTAAAACTCAACACCAAACCCAGTGTCATCTAGATTTTCTTTTAGATTTTTTTATAGTTTTGCATTTCAAATTATAGTCTCTGGATTATTTTGAGTAGGTTTTTGTTTTTCTTATTTTGTGTGTATATTCATTTCATTCTACATGGCTTCCAAAGTCTTCCATCACCATTTTTGGGAAGGATATGGCTACAGTGGGCTTCATTTTGGCTTGAGTTTCCAAAATTATTACATTGAATAAACTGAATATTGAATTTTATAGGTATTTCAGGACAGCCAGGTGGGGGTGCACGTCTGTGGAGAAACTAAGCAAGAGTGTCTGTGCTAAGCTTTGGCGCCACCAGAGGGCGCGCAAACCCACCCCCGACCAACTTCCCTCTGAGGTGCCAGGGCAGCACGAGGGTCGTGTCAACTAAGTCTTGTTCATTGGCGAGTAAAAAACTTCCTTTCCACGGCCCTGAGTGCAGAGAAGAGAGACTTTAGAGTACTCAGCAAAGGAAGAAATTCATCTAGAAAAATGAAATCCCCAAATCCCATCGTTACGACTACACCCTGATATCGTTGTCAACGTCCCAGACACAGTAGCTGCTAAGATATGTCCTCACAGTGGCCTCTAATATAATAATCACACTGTGCCCTAACATTACTATGATATCCATACCGTGCCCGAACACCAATATCATATCCACACCATACTCTAACACTATTCTGATATCCACACCGTTGCTTCTAATACTAATGTAATATTATCCACGTGGTGCCCTGATGTTAATGTAATATCTGCACTGTTCTCCAACACCAATATAATGTGCACACCATGCCCTAACACTAATATCCCCACTGTGCCGTAACACTAATGTATCCACACAGTAGCCACTAATACTAATAAGTATAATAATATCTACTAAGTGGAGTCTGTTGACATTGAGGCTTTTATAAGGGTTCACAGCTTTGGATGAAGCGTAGCCTCGGTAGTGGATTTTGGTGATGTCTCTGCTTTTCTGGCATAGTATTGATATGGTTGTTTTAAAAAGTAATTTACTTTTTAATAATGTCATACTTCTAGGAAACTTACAGTAGCAGTGCAAAATATAACCTGTTTCTTTTCTTAGAGTCCCCAGCAGTTATTGCTGTACCAGATTTGTAGCGTCCCACAAAATATTTCGGTATATTTTACCCAAAGCATTGACGCTCTCCCAGGTTACCGCCACATAACCCCTAGATCAGGAAATCAGCATGGTTCCTACGTGATAATTCAGTTCACAAACTCATTTCACTTTTACCTCCTGCCCCGCCTGGGAGTATAATGTGTTTATTCATTCGGATCCAGTTTTCCTGACACTGTTCTCAAGACTTTCTTGCATATTTATGATCTTGACACATTTAAAGAGCGTAAAAGTTTTTGTTTGAACACCTGTTTTCAGGTCTTTGGGATATATACCTAGGAATGGAATCACTGAGTCATACAGTAAATCTATTTGTAACCATTTGAAGGAACTCCAAATTATTTGACACGTAGGCTGCACCATTTCATACTCTCACAAGCAGTGTTTAATAGTTCAAGTTTCCGCACATCTTTGTCAACTCTTGTATTTTTTTTTAATATAACTATTCTAGTGTGAGTTAAGGGATATCTCTTTATGGTTTTATTTATGACTGATGATGTTAAGCATCTCTCAAGTGCTTGCTGGTGAAGTGTGTATTAAAGTGCTTCATTAGTTTTTAGATTGGATTGTCTTTGTTGTTGAGTTGTAAAAGTTATTTATACATTCTGGATAAGAGACACTTACGAAGTATCTACTGTGCAGATTTTTTCTTCCATTCTGTGGGTTACTGGAACATAATAAGAGTTTATGTGTGGTCTCTGCCCCAGCGTCCTGAGGCAGAGTGCTAAGCCTTCCTAATGTATGAAGTGATGTGTCTTTGTATGCTAATGAGATGACTGATGGCTGGGGGCACCTGGACAGCCTCAGTGGGGCTGGTTGTCAAAGAAACCAACGTTGCCGTTAGAGGATTTGAAATTTCAGCCTCCCTCCCATCTCTGTGAAAGTTAGAGGTGCTGATGGTTGATTTGTTGGCAACGTGCTAACACAGCGGTCCGCAAGCTTTTTGGCACCGGGAACTGGTTTTGTGGAAGACAGTTTTTCTATGGCCCCGGGTGGGGTGCACGGATTTGGGATGATTCAAACACGTTACATTTATTGTACATGTATTATTATTACAGTGTAATATGTAATGAAATAATGATTTCAGATTGTCTTGCTGCAACTGGACGGTCCCATCTGGGGGTGATGGGAGACAGTGACAGATCATCAGACATTAGATTCTCAAAAGGAGCATGCAGCCCAGATCTCTCTCATGCGCAGTTAACAATAGGGTTCATGCTTCTGTGAGAATCTAATGCCACTGCTGATCTCTCAGGAGGCGGAGTTCAAGTTGTTGAACTCCGAGCCAGAGCGGTGTCACCACTGAGACAAAGACTAGGACAAATTACAGGGTCTTTATTGCCGGCGGCCATGGAGGACTTGCGTCTCTCTAACCCGCGACCCCGAAATGAGGGTGTCAAGACCTTTTATGCCCATAAACCACCTCCTGGGCAGGGGTTAGGGCGAGGGGCTTCAGACATTCCGAGGGCCAGGAGACTTTGGACGTCTCGATTGTTACTTAAGTGGTTCACAGAACTCAAGACAAGTGTTAGTTTACACATTGCCTGGGTAGGGTGGAAGTTACAGACCTTAGTTACTTATTACAGGTCTCAGGGGCCAAGATGGTGTGGGTTTGGACTGCTTGCCTGTCACATCAGGGTTACAGAGCGCAGTTTCAACAGAAAGTGAGGTATGGTTGAGGTATGTAGTTTTATGGGGCTTTGACCATGTCACACTACAACCATCCTAACCATCCCTACTCCACCAACAGACCCAAAAGCAGTGCGGTCTCGGGGTAACTTTACTGTTTTATTTGTGCTTATCACCAGTCAGGCTAGTGTAGATGGTCTCTGACTTATGGTGGTTTGACTGATGACTTTTCAACTTTATGATGGTGCCAAGGTGATACACAATCCGTAGAAACCATCCTTTGGATTTTGAATTTGGGTCTTTTCCTGGGCTTGTGATATGCTGTACAATACTCTTGTGGTGCTAGGCAGCAGAAGTGAGCAGAGCTCCCAGTCAGCCAGGTGTCACCAGGATAAGCGCCCAATACTCTATAGTGTTCTGTGTTGTCTGATGATTGTGCTCGACCCCAGGCTAACGCACGAGTTCTGAGAATGTTTAAGGTAGGCTAGGCTAAGTAAGCTATGATGTTCGGTAGATTAATTAAATGCATTTTTGACTTAGGTATAGATACAGAGATCTATAGATACAGACATATCTATAGTGGTTGGGGGCAGTGGCTCACGCCTGTAATCCCAGCACTTTGGGAGGCTGAGGCTGGTGGATCACCTGTGCTCAGGAGTTTGAGACCAGTCTAGGCAACAGGATGAAATCTTGTCTTTACTCAAAATACAAAAAATTAGCTGGGCATGGTGGTGCACGCCTGTGATCTGAGCTACTTGGGAGGCTGAGGCACAAGAATTGCTTGAACCTGGGAGGTGGAGGTTGCAGTAAGCCAAGATCACACCACTGCACTCAGGCCTGGGTGACATAGGGAGACTCTGTCTCAAAAAAACCAAAGATACATCTATAGATAGATATACATATGTTGATATATCTATAGATAGACATATAGATATGGGTATGTCTATAGATATATATAGATAGATAGATCTAAATGTGTGTGTATATATATCTATGTATATATGCACTTTTTTTTTTGAGACAGGACCTCATTTTGTCGCGCAGGCTAGAGTGCTATGGTATAATCTCGGCTCACTGCATCCTTGACTTCCTGGCCTCAAGGGATCCTCCTTCCTCAACCTCTTGAGTAGCTGGGACTACAGGCATGCCACCAGGCCCAGTAAATTTTATTTTATTTTATTTTTGAAAAAGGATGTCACTGTGTTGCCCAGGCTGCTCTCAAACTCCTAGGCTCAAGTAATCCTCCCACCTCAGCCTCCCAAAGTGCTGGGATTACAGGCATAAGCCACTATGCCTGGCCAGATATTTTCAATTTACAATGGGTTTATCTTGATGTAACTCCGTCACAAATTGAAGACTACCTGGACGTACTAAGAGGAGACAAAGGCCTGCCCTCCTTAGTCTCGTTTGCTGGATCCTCTTCCACCTCAGTGGTGTTGTTTGATGAGCCTTGGAGACTGTCATGGTCCCTCTTCTCCTCTCTCTCCCTAGAGAGAGGAGACAGTCTCCTGCATTTCCAAGGCCCCCCCTTACAAACTATGTGCCAAGACCCCTACATTTCTATACCTAGCGTAGACTTACTTTCTTCCCAGATCCAGACCAATGTACCCAACTGTTTTTATTACTATTATTGAGATAGAGTCTTACTCTGTTGCCCAGGCTGGAGCGCAGTGGCCCAATCTCAGCCCACTGCAACCTCCGCCTCCTGGGTTCATGCGATTCTCCTGCCTCAGCCTCCTAACTGGGATTATAGGCGCGGTCCACCACGCCTGGCTAACTTTCTGTATTTTTAGTAGAGATGGGGTTTCATCATGTTTTTCAAGCCGGTCTCGAATTCCTGATCTCATGATCCACCCGCCTCGGCCTCCCAAAGTGCTGGGATTACAGGCATGAGCCACCTCGCCCGGCCGACTTTTTTTTTTTTAATAGTGGAAAAAAATCAGTGGTTGGGAACGATCCAAAGGTCCTTATCAGCCTTCAGCTAAGTATGTTAAGAACTCCCAGCCAAAAAACATTTTTATTTCTTTTCAACATCAGAACCTCTTCTTGCCAGATGTCTATTCAGGGTTTATTTTAAATGAAGGAAGGGAGTTAACAGAGTATCTTCCTTTATAACAGCAATCCTTGACCCAGCAGTGGGTCAGATTTTGAGACAGTAGTGTCAGTTATGGTTAAGGAATAACCCCGAAGTGCTCTGATGCTGGCAATCATAAGCCAAGAAATTCTACTAGGCTCTAGATTTGTTTGTTTGTTTGTTTGTTTGTTTTACTTTGCTCTGTCACCCAGGCTGGAGTAGAGTTGCACGATCATGGCTCACTGCAGCCTCAACCTCCTGGGCTCAAGTGATTCTCCCACCTCAGCCTCCCAATTAGCTGGGGCTACAGGCATGTGCCACCACACCTGGCTAATTTTTTTTTTTTTTTCAGTGGAAAGGAGGTCTCGCTGAGTTGCCCAGGCCGGTCTCAAACTCCTAGGCTCAAGCAGTCCTCCTGCCTAGGCCTCCCAAAGTACTGGGATGATAGACGTGCACCACACTGCACCCAGCCTCTCCAGATATTTTTCTACAACTGATTTACTTGTGGGTCTTTGAAACATTGAGGTTTCCTAAGAATAAACTCTGGCAATAATCCACACAGGTTTTCACAAATGCATTCATGTGACACAAAGCCATCAGGAATCTCCCAGAGGAGGCTCCTGGCAGGAAATTTTTTTGATGAATTAATTCTAAATGATATGCTCTTTTTTTTTTTGGAGACAAAGTCTCACTGTGTGGAGTACAGTGGAGGGCTGGAGTGTAGTGGTGTAATCTCGGTTCACTGCTAACTCCACCTCCTGGGTTCAAGCAATTCTCCTGCCTCAGCCTCCTGGGTAGGTGGGATTACAGGTGCCTGCCACTGTGCCCTGCTAATTTTTTGTATTTTTAGTAGAGATGGGGTTTCACCATGTTGGCTAGGCTGATCTCAAACTCCTGACCTCAGGTGATCCACCCACCTCGGCCTCTGAAAGTGCTGGGATTACAGGTGTGAGTCACCGCACCTGGCCCTTTTTTTTGAGATAGAGTCTCACTTTGTTGCCCAGGCTGGAGTGCAGAGGTACAATCTCAGCTCACTGCAACCTCCGCCTCCTGGGTTTAAGCAATTCTCCTGCCTCAGCCTCCCCAGTAACTGGGTTTTCAGGAGTGTGCTGCCAGGCCCAGCTAATTTTTGAGTTTTTAGTAGAGATGAGGTTTTGCCATGTTGACCAGGCTGGTAGTGACCTCCTGACCTCAGTTGATACACCCACCTTGGCATCCCAAAGTGCTGGGATTACAGGCGTGAGCCACTGTGACTGGCTGTATGCCCTTATTTTTCACTTATTTATTTATTTATTTTGAGGCAGAGTTTTGCTCTTCTCGCCCAGGCTGGAGCGCAATGGTGTAATCTCGGCTCACTGTAACATCCACCTCCTGGGTTCAGGCGATTCTCCTGCCTCAGCCTCCCGAGTAGCTGGGATTACAGGCATGAGCCAGCACACCCAGCTAATTTTTGTATTTTTAGTAGAGACGGGGTTTCACCATGTTGGTCAGGCTGGTCTTGAACTCCTGACCTCAGGTGATCCACCCACCTCGGCCTCCCAAAGTGCTCAGATTACAGGCGTGAGCCACTGCACCCAGCCCCATGCTCTCTTAAAGTATGATTTGTCTTCCTGCATTTGGCTAACATTTTAAATGCATCAAAATCAAAGAATGACCCAAGCTAATCGTTTTGAAATTCCACCCAAAAACATGATGTCAACCTTTGGATTTTATTTATTTATTTATTATTTTGTTGTTGTTGTTGTTTTTGGGTTTTTTTTATTTTTGGATTTTAAGAAGGAAAACAACTAATTTAATAAAGAGAATCGTTTTCTTGCTTAAAATAAAGGATTAGGTCTTTAATTACAGATGCTAGTAAAGAAGAAAAAAAATCTCTTTTATCTTGAGTGTCCTCCCAGAATAGGCGATTCTTTCAAGTGGCATGTTCTCTATAACTTCTTGGGGTTTATAAAACAAGTTCTTTTGAAGCCATTGTCTGGTTGTATTTTACAGATGTGGCCCTTGAAGTGAAATATCTTAAGCTGCCAAATTCGCACAATTGAAGCATTGTAGTAATTCTGCAAATAATGGAGGGTTCTTTCCCCCTCTTGAAAATCAAAAGAACAGCAGAGAGAGATACGGAATTAAAATTTTTCTTTTCTGGAAAGCTGATTTTTTTTTTTTAAAAGGATCATACTGATTGTTGTACTGAACCGAGCATAGAAAATTAACACCAAGACAAAAGTAGGCCAAATTGCATGGTCTTTATTGCCGGCGACCACGGAGGACTCACGTCTCTCCAACCTGTGGCCCCGGAGGGAGGGTGTCAATACCTTTTATACCTTTCTCCCCGGTAAGGGTATATGGCGGGGTGGGTGTGAAGGGATTCAGACATTTAGGGGATTCCGTAAATTATCTCCCGGGCAGAGAGGAGGGTGCAGGTCTCTGGACATTCCCAGGGCCAGAGGCCACATTGTGGATATATTGTCACTTCAATTGTTATCTAAGTGATTTACAGAAGTCAAGATAAGCCTTAGTCTGCACATCATTTGGGTTGTAGTAGAAATAACAGATCTTAGTTATTTATTACAGGGCGCAGGGGCCATGATGGACTCAGCTTGGGCTGTTTATTCTAGTCACTACCGGTAAACAAAGGCTAGCAATTTTGGCAGTTACTGATAAGGAAGGTATGCAGCCTTTGCAGAAAGGCTAGCAGTTTTATTTACAGAAGCCAAGGCCAGCAGTTATTGTGAGGAGAATGGGGCAGTCGTTACAACTTATTTTAAAACACAACTTTGTCTTTTATAAAATAGTGTTGTTCAGGCTCTAACTTTAGGCCAGCTATAGCACACTGATTTTTCAGTATAGATGATTATTCTTTACTGATATATTCTAACTAAAAGGGTAGGTAAAATCTGAACAGGCTGAGTGCAGTGGCTCACACCTGCAATCCCAGTGCTTTGGGAGGCTGAGACAGGAGGATTGCTTGAGGCCAGGTATTTGAGACCAGCCTGGGCAACGGTGAGACCCCTCTCTACCAAAAAAAAAAAAAAAAATCTGTCTGGGTGCGGTGTCTCACGCGTGTAATCCCAGCACTTTGGGAGTCCGAGGTGGGTGGATGTCCTGAGGTCAGGAGTTTGAGATCAGCTTGGCAAACGTGGCGAAACCCCGTCTCTACTAAACAAATAAAAATTAGCCGGGCGTCTATAATCTCAGCTATTCAGGAGGCTGAGGCAGGAGAATCACTTGAACCTGGGGTGCGGAGGTTGCAGTGAGCCGACATCGAACCTCTACACTGCAGCCTGGGCAAAAGAATGAAACTCTGTCTCAAAAAGAAAAAATCTAAATAGAGAGCTCAATATCATCTTTATTTGGCTTTAAGGTATACTCTTACAACTCTGTTTTTCTAATTATACTCAACTTAGCCTAGTAGAAAATAATTTTGTGTTCCTTGGTTCATACGTTCCTTTAATATTTTGTTTGAAATGGAGGCTGACTGCATGGAAGACTGCCTTGATCTAACTGATGATAATGTTTATTCACTGAAAAACTTAAAGTAACCTTATAAACTAGTTTAACTAGGAAAATCCTTGGGAAAATGTTGATGTTTGGTAATTTTTGAGCAAAAGAAAGTAAGCATGAATGCAAACCTACTCCCCCAGAATTCTGGATTGTGTCTTTGTCTTCAGAAAGAACACAGGATTTTGCATCCATAAAAATGGATTTCTGTCAATTCCATCATTGACTATCTGTGTGACCTCTAACAAGTTTAACCTCTCTGCACCTGAATATCTTTATACAGTAGAAACTCTAATTTTATTTCATTTATTTATTTATTTATTTTGGAAACGGAGTCTCACTCTGTTGCCCAGGCTGGAGTGCAGTGGCACAATCTCGGCTCACTGCAACTTCTGCCTCCAGGTAGCTGGGATTATAGGCGTGCACCACCATGCCCGACAAATTTTTGTATTTTTAGTAGAGATGGGGTTTCACTGTGTTTCACCAGGTGAGGTGGCTCATGTGGTGGCCCAGGCCTGTAATCCCAGCACTTTGGGAGGCCGAGGTGGGCAGATCACCTGAAGTCAGAAGTTTGAGACCAGCATGACCAACATGGAGAAAACCTGTCTCTACTGAAAAAAACCTTATAAGCATAATGAGAACTAAATATGCAAAAGTACTTTATTTCCTTTTTTTTTTTTTTTCTTATTTTTATTTTTTTTAAAGACGGGGTTTCACCATGTTGGTCATGCTGATCTTGAACTCCCGACCTCAGGTGATCCACCTGCCTTGGCCTCCAAAGTGCTTGGATTACAGGCGTGAGCCACCATGCCCGGCCAAAAGTACCTTATAAATTAAAACTCTGTACTAGTAGTAATTAGCATTTTGTTCTTTAGTTACCTTTGAGAATCTGAAAAATATATGATTGCTCATACATTCATAGCATGTATAAATATACTCAAACTTTAATTTCATTTATAATTGGGAGCAGCATGGGGACAGGAGGTAGAAGAGAAGGGAATGATCTCTTGAAGCTCCTGTGCCCCAGGTGAAAAACTTCTGCTCAGACAAGAGTAAGATGAAATCCATTCATTCAACAAATTGTTGAGCTCCAACTTTGCCAGGTATGGCATGACATAGCAGTGAACAAGACAGAGTTTTCCCTTAAGGAGTGAGGGGAAATAAACAAAAACCAAGTGCTACAGACAAATTAACACAGGGTAGTAAGGTGGAGAATGGGCAGACAGGCATAGCAGTGGTCAGGAAACGGCTCTAACCAGATGACATTTGAGTTGAGCTTTGTGACTCTAGGAGAAGAATGTTCTGAGCCAAAGGGCCAGCCAAGGCAAGAATGCTGAGACAGAAATAAGTTTGGTCTATTTGAGGCCAGTATGTGTAAACAGTAAAAACAAGGCTAGTCTGTCTGGACTGCAGTGGACATGGGGGAAGAAGTTTGGTCTGAGCTTAAAGTTGACAGGAGTCAGATCACTTCGGGAAAGAAGACATTTGAGAGTTGTTTTTGTTTGCCTGTTGTTTGTTTTGGAGATGGGGTCATAGGTCACTGCAGCTTCAAACTCCTAGACTCAAGAGATCCTCCTACCTCAGCAAACTGGCTAATTTAATTTTTTTGTAGAGATGGCGCCTCACTGCATTGCCCAGTCTGGTCTCCAACTCTTTGGCTCAAGTAATCCTGCTACCGCAGCCTCCCAAAGTGCTGGGATTACAGGCATGAGCCACTGCCCTTGGCCCACATGAGGGTTTTAATCAGAGGTACAACAAATCGGTTTTATGCTTTAAGTTTAGAAAGATCTGCTGTACAGGAAAACAGACGGTAGGGGGAGGAATTTGACAGGATACAGTGTGTGGAAATCCTCCCTGATTCTAAATTTTTGGCCCAAGCAACTTGAATGTCAGTGCTCTTTACCTCTGTATCTTACCTGTGGCAACTGTGTTATGTAGAGATTGCCACCATTTTCTCCTGTTCCGTAATTATCCAAACAACAATAATCACAGGCAGGAAGTGACAGCGGCTTTGGGGCTCTCAATTCTTTTTTCTTTCTTTCTTTTTTGACACAAGATCTTGCTCTGTCACCCAGGCTGAAGTGCAGTGGTGCCACCTCGGCTGATTGCAACCTCCACCTCCAGGGTTCAAGATATGCTCCTGTCTCAGCCTCCTGAGTAGCTGGGATTATAAGCCTGTGCCACCACACCCAGCTAATTATTCTATTTTTAGTAGAAACAGGGTTTCACCATGTTGGCCAGGCTGGTCTCGAACTCCTGGCCTCAAGTGATCCATCCATCTTGGCCTCGCAAAGTGTTGGGATTACAGGCATGAGCTACTGCGCCCGGCCTGGAACTCCCAATTCTTATCACAGTTTTCTTTTCTTTTCTTTTCTTTTTCTTTTTCTTTTTTTTTTTTTTTTTTTTTTTTTTGAGACAGAGTCTCGCTCTGTCACCCAGGCTAGAGTGCAATGGCCTGGTCTCACCTCACTGCAACCTCTGCCTCCCGAGTTCAAGCTATTCTCCTGCCTCAGCCTCCCGAGTAGCTGGGATTACAGGTGCCAGCCACCACGCACAGTTATTTTTTGTATTTTTAGTAGAGATGGGTTTTCACCATGTTGACCAGGCTGGTCTCGAACTCCTGACCTCATGATCCACTCACCTCGACCTCCCAAAGTGCTCAGATTACAGACATGAGCCACTGTCTTATCACAGTTTTCATAAGGGATTC
>CAUYLG010032479.1:0-51054 GCA_963573385.1 Cacajao melanocephalus | reverse complement strand
TTCCCCTCCCTGTGTCTGTGTGTTCTCATTGTTCAACACCCACTTATGAGTGAGAACATGCAGTGTTTGGTTTTCTGTTCTTGTGTCAGTTTGCTGAGAATGTTTTATCTAATCTGCTGTCGATGGGCACCTAAGTTGATGCCATGTCTTTGCTATTGTGAATAACTCTGTGTTGAACCCACAATTGCATGTGTCTTTTTTGTAGAATGGTTTATTTGCTTTGCGTATATAGCCAGCAATGGGATTGCTGGGTCACATGACAGTTCTCTTGTAAATTCTTTGTAAAATCTTCAAACTGCTTTCCACCGTGGCTGAAATAATTTGCATTCCCTCCAACAGTGTGTGTGCTCCCTTTACTCTGCAGCCTTGTCAGGACCTGTTATTTTTTGCCTTTTTAATAACAGCCATTCTGACTCATGTAAAGTGGTCTCTAATCGTGATTTTGATTTGCGTTTTTCTTACAGTTAGTATACATGAATTTTCTTTTGCGTCTGCCACCCTCGAGACAGCAAGACCAACCACTCCTCTTCCTCTTCCTCTTACTGTAAAGACAATGAGGTTGAAGACCCTGATAATGATCTGCTTCCACTTGATGAAATCTTTCTTATGATTTTCTCAACAACATTTTATTTTCTCCAGCTTATTTTATTGTAAGAATATGGTATAGAAGTACATATACCATACAAAATGTGTGTTAATTGACTGTTCATGTTATTGGTAAGGTTTGCCATCAACAGTAGGCTATAAGTAGTTAAGTTTTGGGGCAGTCAAAAGTTATACTTGGATTTTTGACTGCGTTAGTAGTATGTGCTCATAACCTCTACATTGTTCAAGTGTCAACGGTATTTCATTTTATGGGTTCTCTGAAATTATTTACATGATTAGGTTTATTTATTTGAGCTGGTGGAAATCTCAGAGTCAAAATTGTGTCCCAAATTTAATGAAGTGTGCAAGATCTATGGCATGCATTTTGGAGATAACTTTATCCCTACTTTATGTTTTTCCCATCTTCGTTTTATGATTTCATAATAATTTTTAATACTTGTATGAGAGTTCTCCAAGGAAACAGAACCAATATCTATGTTTGTCTGTCTGTCCATCTATCTATATATCTATATCTAATCCATATCATCTATCATCTATCTATCTATCTATCTAATCTATCGTCTGTTTATTTTAAGGAATTGGCTTATTTAATTGTGGAGGCTTTCAAGTCCAAAATTTGCAGGATAGGCTGATAGGCTGGAGACCCAGAGAAACATTGGTGCTGTAGTTGGAGTCTGAATGCTGTCTGCTAGCAGAATTTCTTCTTTGGGTGAAATCAGTCTTTTCTTTTTTAAAGGAAACATTTTAGGTTCATACATGTGCAGGTTAGTTAAAAAGGTAAACTTGTGCCATGAGGCTTTGTTGTACAGATTATTTCATCACCCAGGTACTAAGCCTAGCACCCAATTGTTATTTTTTCTGATCCTCTTCTTCCTTCCTGCTTCTACCCTCAACTATGCCCAAGTGTCTGTTGTTCCCATCTTCGTGTCCATATGTTCTCATTGTTTAGCTCCTGCTTACAAGGGAGAACATGCAGTATTTGTTTTTTTGCTTCTGTGTTAGTTTGCTAAGGATAATGGCCTTCATCTCTATCTACATTCCTGCAAAGGACATGATCTCATTTTCATAGCTGCATAGTATTCCCAGTGTATATCTCTTTTTATGGTTGTGTAGTATTCTTGGTGTATATGTAATACATTTTCTTTAGTCAGACTACCACTAATGAGCATTTAGGTTGAATCTGTCCTTTGCTATTGTGAATATTGCTGCTATGGACATACATGTGCATGTGCCTTTATGATAGAATGATTTATATTCCTTGGGGTATAGGTCCATAATGGGATTGCTGAGTTGAATAGTATTTTTGTTTTTAGCTCTTTGAGAAATCGCCACATGGCTTTCTACAATGGTTGAACTAATTTACACTCCCACAAACAGTGTATAAGCATTTTTCTTTTCTACAACCTTGCCAGCATCTGTTATTTTTGACTTTTTAGTAATAGCCATTCTGACTGGTGTGAGATGGTATCTCATTGTGGTTTTCAGTTGTATTTCTCTAATGATCAGTGATGGTAAGTTATTTTTCATATGCTTGGTAACCATGTGTATGTCTTCTTTTGAAAAGTTTCTATTCATGTTTTTTATGTTTTTTGCCCACTTTTTAATAAGATTGTGTTTTTAAAAATGTTTCTTTGTTTTGTTTTGTTTTGAGATGGAGTCTTGCTCTGTTACCCAGGCTGGAGTACAGTAGTGCAATCTCAGCTCACTGAAACTTCTGCCTCCTGGATTCAAGCGATTCTCCTGCCTCAGCCTCCCAAGTAGCTGAGATTACAGACTTCTGCCAGCACACCTAGTTAATTTTCGTATTTTTAGTAGAGAAAGAGTTTCAACATGTTGGCCAGTCTGGTCTTGAACTCCTGACCTCAGGATCCACCCTCCTCGGCCTCCCAACGTGCTGTGACCACCATGCCTGGCCTTGTTTCTTATAGATGCTGGATATTAGATCATCGTCAGATGCATAGTTTGCAAATACTTTCTCCCATTTCATGGCTAATTCCTAATGTCCTAATTAATTTAGCCACATGTTATCAAGCTGTATAGAAGTTTAAAATGCTGACACTTAATAGAATATTTTTAATTAAAGTGTTGCAGTTTTCAATTCTGGCTTTAAATTCATGGACAATTTGATGTTACTGAGTTGAAGGATAACTGTTATAGAAGGGAGATGAAGCCCATTAAAATTTCCAGTGGAAAAGATATTCTATTTTTTAATTAGTCAACATATTCTGTCAATGTAATCTTTTATTATAATTAAGCAGACCAATATTTGTCACATATATAAATGTGATGATTCTGATACAGAGCCACCTGAGAAAAAAAAGTACTCACATTAATTTTCAGGCTGATTAAAGAAATATAAGGGACATTAATTTATTCAAAAATATTGATTGAGTGCTTACTATATGCCAGGCTTTTTGATAGTCAAACAGTACCATTAGAAAATAATTTGTCTGAGTCAATATGCTAAGTGTTCCATATATACTATTAGTTTATAATAACTTGTACAAGTTCAAGATCAATGGAGTATGGAGTTTGTAGAGTCTTGGGGTTTGTATTTTCTTGGAGGGTTCATAAGAGTCCTAAACCCTCCTTGAACTATAAATAATGTCAAAGAAAACTTAATATCTAAGAAAACTATTATTGGGTTATATGTATATAGAGAGAGAGCATGAGTGAAAACAAGAGTGAGAAACAAAGAGAGAGAAGGGGGAGGAGAGAGACGTGTTACAAATAATTGGCTTATGCCACTGTGGAGTCTGGTTAAGCAACTCTGAAGTTCACAGGGCAGGTAGTCAGGATGAGAAGATCAGGAGCAGGCTGTAACCCCTTGGGTACAACTCTACAAAGTCTCTGAATACAGGACAATCAAATCCTCTTTAAAAGGGCCCCTCCAAGATAATCTTTCTAAGATTAATTTAAAGTCAATATGATAACTGTTTCAAATGTACTATTTCCAAATGTACTATCCTTTAATCACATCCTCTTTAAAAGGGCCCCTCCAAGATAATCTTTCTAAGATTAATTTAAAGTCAATATGATAACTGTTTCAAATGTACTATTTCCAAATGTACTATTCTTTAATCACATCTGTAAAATCATTTCAAAGCGCACCTAGATTACTGTTTGTTTCAATTACCTGGGACTATATGCTAACTGTTCCAAATGTACTATTTCCAAATGTACTATTCTTTAATCACATCTGTAAAATACTTTCACAGCAGCAGATTACTGTTTGAATTACCTGAGACTATAGTGGAGCTCAGTTATGCTGACATGCCACAAAACTGTGACACTATCAAAGGCTTCTCTTTTAAGAATGTAAGATAGGTTTGGAAAATGTAGTTATTCTAAACTAAGATGGACACCTGAGAAAATGTGTTATTTATTTTAATGGTTTATCTGGTAATTTTAAAAATTAATTTTTATGGACAACTTATTGTATACTGGGCAACTTCCAAAGAATTTTACAAATATCATTCAATGCAATACAACTTTTTGAAGTAGATATCATTACCACAGTTTTGGAAAGTTGTGATTTGGAGAGATTAAGTAAATTCTTATTTTGAAATAGCATAGCCATGTTTCTTAATCAGTGTCCTATATAGTGACATATGAAGTAGATACGAGTGAGAAGAGAAAAAGATATCAGTTAGCGGGTGTAAGGTGACTTAGGTCTCAAATAGCATTAAGATGGTGACACGAACAGAATTAAACAGTATAAATGCAAGCAAACTACATTTAAATAAATACAAAGAATACATGAGAGTAATTAAAAGTCACTTCAAAATCAGGAAATTGGGAACCTGTGAAGGCTATATGAGTATTGATATAGAAATGATGTGGGTTGCAGTTAGTTGAAGCTTAACTCTTTCTACAAAGTAAATTGTGAAATATAACAGGGAATGCTGGTGATTGTCTACAATTTAAAGACAGGAGTGACATACACTGGCATGTAAACAAGGGAACTAAGGTGATTAGGAAGATAAAGTACATAGTATAATAAATAAGTAATGATTAATCATATTAAATGAACTTGAGAGTTTAAGGATTTTCTTTGAATTGAGTTAGTAGAAGAACATTAATATTTAAGAGGAGGAGCTCAGTAAAATAGATTAGAACGGTAGTTATGGAAATAAATAAGGTGCTAGGAATGAGAATATTAGATAAATTAATTATTCATGTGAGGATGCTTGTTGTAAGAACAGAGATATGATTGTGTTTGTGTTATACCCAGAGGACTGCTTGGTCAATTTAATGCTTTGTCTATTGTGTCATTTAAGGAAGGTAGAAGAAAGGGTTGTTAAAAAAGAAGTGTGAGAGAGAAAAACACGTAGTGTTAAATACATTAACTGATTATATCTCTAAAGTAGTCAGATGTCAGACTCATAGCAAGGTCTTAAATATTTATTAAATCAGATATCATCAGATTTAATCTGGCACATGTAAATTTCAAAATAAATTAAGAATCAAGATCTTCTTAAGAAAATGATTTTGAGATACAAAAGGATTTAAAGAAAAGAAGTCATTTGAAGTAAGTCCCAGAATAATAAAGACACATTTCCAAACAGTGCTGCAAATGTTTAAAGTTAAGAAAAGGTCACAATTTATTTTATATTAGATTGGTTCCAAAGTAATCCTGTTTTTGTCATTACTTTTAATGGTAAAACCACAACTACTTTTGGACCAACCTAATAAATGCAAAGAGAATAAAGAAAATGAATTTTTCAAATTTCTATTTAACCTGATTCCTCTTGTTTCCAAGTGTTTGGGCCATTGGCATTTGCATACAACACAGAAATGGTGGGCTTATGCTGATAAAAGTCTTGTTGAGTGATATTTTTTCTTCATCAATTACTAAGTTGCAGCTTTGAGGATATTATTACAGCCTTTTAATTATTCCAGCTGCTTGCAGTTCAGACTCCAATCCTCAAAAATAAGAAAAAGGATTGCAAAATACATTTTATATTTCACAAATCATCCCAGATAATTAAATGTGTATAGCCCCAATTTGCACTAAGAAAATGTCATTCACATGGAAATATAGTTAGTTCACAACATAAAAGTCTCAAAAATTCATTTTCCAGAGGCAAATTATTTTTAGTCCCCAAAATAACTTTTTTATTTACTTACTTTTTTTCTCTAGCCTTGTATTCAGTGACTTCTCTTGATTTAGTGACAGGTTATTTGCGGACAGCTGTATTTTTCATTCGAGTCACTTTAACATGAAATTATCCTATGTCAATGGACATCACTGAATATGCACTGGATCGAAGACAAAGCTGGAAAAAAATAATACATTAAATAAGATATTAACCATGAAGTTGTAATATAACAAGTTCATGTGAAGTTCTGGGACTTTATCTGAGGTTAAAAAATAGAAAATTCAGTGATGCTAGTATTTCATAAATCAGTAATCTCTGTTGTAAATTACGATATTTACTTGTGGTTTGCTTTTGAAAAACAAAATCATAAAAAAGTTACATTTAAAAAGTAATCAGCGTTATTGATTCCCATGAAAGAATGCCAACTCCTACGTATTAGATAACATACATTATTTAAATAATAGAATGCTAATTAATCCCTCTTCCCTTAATGTGATATAGTCACTAGAGTGCTAATATTATGGTTTAATTTTTTGATCTTTCATCCTGAGACACAATTGGGAATCATATCACAGACTATGCATGTCAATGGCAAATTTTAAAGTAATAAAAACAGTAGAGAGATGAATGTGTTTAGAATATTCAAAATAATTTTTGTACAATATAGCAAATAACTCTATAATGTAGATGAATAATTTAGTTGTAGGCCAAAATAGGATATGTTTAGGAAGTGAGGATCTGGTGATTCCTTACCAATTAAATGATGTAGCATTTCATTTATACACATACAATTAACTGCACCTACTAACTGCTTTTATTTTACTGGAACTGAGGTCTACTGATATGACAGAAATCATAGTCTTGGCTTTTTTTTATGTTGTTAATGCTCATCTGTAGTTAGTTTCCTATTCTTCTGTTCTTCTATGAAGTTAACTTTTTCTATGCTATTGAAGATGCCTGTATGAAAACCTGACACATAATGTGAATACTATTTGAGACAAAGTCTTGCTTTTCTGTGTTTATTATTACCAGAGTGAAATTTGAGAACAGAATTTGATACAATCAATGACTGTCTCAGTGTAACTGGCTACTTGGTAATTAAATCTTGTATTAGAGTAAAACTTTTAGAGGCATCAATCATGTGCCAATGTCATAAAAAGGACTGACAGCCATCCAGTGCAGTCCTAACTGCATATTACTGTGGAGTTAATCTCACTTATTCCCTGATAATATTCTCTCTTCTGGTTGTGGCTTATTTCTAATTTCTCATTAACCTCCCTATATTACTCCAGTGTACTGTAGAAAAATCATGTTTCCCGGGCTACATTATATAACTTGATTGGAAATGAACCCATACCTGTCACACTTGGAAATAAATGGCAATCCCAAACCACAAGCAACCAATGCAATTTTTAAAAGTCTACTCTATTATAAATATACTCTTTCTCAACCTCACAAGAGCAACACTCTGGTAAATCCTATTTTTCCTGCCTCAGCTTCATATAGTCATCACAAGTGTGCTCATATAGTACTAGCAGTCTTACACTAATATATTTTTTCATAAAATTTAGTTTTATATAATGGTAAGCTAAAATAATACGGGAAAATATCCTTTATGTTTTATTTTGGTGAGAAATAATATGTCACTTGATAATTATGGAGGCACTTATGTCACAAAAGTCACTTAGAAAGTACAGATAAAGGCATTACACCCACAGTCTAGTCATAATAACATCATTTGAATAACATCCCTTGAAATAAATTAATGTTAACTCCTCACTTGCTGATTCACTCATAAATGACATAATACTTTTATATCTTAATTGTTCATTAGCTAATACTTTTTTACTACAGGGAAAACGAAGTAAGTACCAAAATGGGAGAGATAATAAAATATAAAGCAGTTAGTTTTGCTATTAAAAGAAGAATTAAAATTGATTTATTAACGTGAAGATTGATGTTTTCTAATTGAACTCAAAAGTTCAATAACGGCAGATTTTTAACGTAAAATATTATATATTTATAGAATACATTACCATGAAGAAATTAACAATAATAATATGTTTCACCTTTATTGACATAAAAAATGAACAAAACATCATTAAACAATAATTAAAACTATATGTTACAGAAAAATATATGTGTGTGTGTGTATGTGTACATACATATATATTTTTTAAAAACATTAATTTCACTCAGGTATTGGTTAGAGGATATTTCTCCTGTTACCTTTTTTCTATTTCCTAAATTTCTAATTTGAATATCATTTATAATCATAAGAGTATAATACAAATTAAATTAAATTGGCTGAAATTTTTTTTCAGTCTACTGTGATGTGTATTTGACCTCTGGCTATTATTACTTAGCAAGTTATGCTACTTCTCAGTATGCAAATGAAGTGACATTTTATGACAATATGTATCTAATATAAATAATTTATTTACAAATAAGTTTATGAGCCATGATCTTAACAGTTGAAAAACTTGTTTTAATAGGCTAACACGTTTTTTAGGAACCAATAAGGCATTTCCTGTTTCACTTCAATAGGAACAGAGAGACTGAGCAAGCTTTAGGCTTGGACGGAAACACTTAGAAGAAAGAATGAAGCCGACATAGCTGCAGGTCTTTTAAGGAAGAACAACCTGACAGTGACAATGTGTTGTACTCAAAATGTGCTAATGGATAATATTAGTTAGTATTAGTCTATAGAAATGGACAATGCTGCAGGCCTAAAAACTGATACCAGCAAGAAGTGATCAAGATGGCTGATATGGTATAGAGAAAAAAAAATGTTCCTCTAAGAGACATCAATCTGTAGAAATATAATTAAGCCAGTTTTGGGTATTTTGAAAGTTTATGTGGAAAAAAGAATCTTGCAAACAATGTTTGACACAAGAAAATGGATTGTACTTTTGAATGGAAGAGTTTATAAGTCTGGAACAGCCATCAAGCAAGTTAACTAGAGGATGCTCAGACACAGAAATAGGATGGATGCTGGAAGGAAGCATCCAGAATGTGGGATACTAGGATAAAGCTCTTTTATAAGAGCTGGGTAAAGTTAAAGTCAGATCAGAAGCTATGATAACAAAGAAAATAAGGGATTTGGAGTTTTAAATTGCATTAATGCATTTTTGGAAATACGGATAAAATTTATGCTTACATATTACTATGTTAGAGTAATAAGCAAAGTAGAGGATCTCTTTTTAGGCTTAATAGCTGCAATTTTAAAATTTTACATTTTTAAAAGAACTTCAAGTGATCACACAAAAGGACAAAATTGAAGAGACATAGTGATCATATTAGTAAATTCAAATTTATTGTTTAATTGCAAGAATAAATAGTGTCATAGGAGTTGGAGAAGCAAATTTTGTTCAAAGTGAACTCAAATTATTCCAAACTGTAACAAATTTTGTGTTAAAATGAATATGTTGAGCTGAGTTGTTGCATGTTAACTGAATGTTTTCAAATGATCTTCCAAGTAAAGTATAATGTTGCAAAAGATTGTAACCTTCCTAAATGGTTAACTAAGTCTAGATATTAAAATCGGTAACATTTGCCCCTTGCACAAATTATGTTTTCCAATAACTTGAGCACAAAGTTGTGACAAGATGTAATTACGGAAAATGCATGGAGAAAGGCCTACCGAGAAAAGATTAAGCCCAAATAAATAAATGAAAAAAACATTTTTTTTAAAGATTAAGGAATAAAAACTTCTCATTTGATGATTTCTGGTATAATAAAGGCTGTCTTTCATGTGGTAGTCCAGGCAGAAGAATAACCTTACAAGTTAAAATCAGGAAAAACAATTGAAATAATCAATAGGAAAAGTTACAATTGTTCCATACTCTTTAAATTTTGCTGTCAAGGTATGCTCTTGCTGTTGATGACAAATTTATAGGAAAATATAAAAAAGTAAGAGTAATATTAACCTATAATTTTAAAATGCTGAAATGAAAGTATTTTATGGTTTAGTAAAAAATAATAAATACCTTCTTGTATAATTTGTGATAACATGAGTGTATTTTCTATGTATTGGGTATTTTCATATTCCATTCTCAGTTTGGATGAGCTTCCAGTATGTTTATCTTTGTGCTTTCAATAATGGGATATATCAATGAGAGTTTCTTTAATATTTTACTGAAGTCACTTTCTCTAGGCATTTTTATCTTTATCCTTGCAACCATTTTTCCTCATTATATCTCTAAATTTGCTTTCACTAAGATCTGCTTACATATCTAAAGTCCCTAATATAGTGGCAGCACTAACATTCCCATGATGGATTAAAGACTTAAATACAAGACCTAACACAATAAAAACCCTAGAAGAAAATCTTGGCAATACCATTCAAGGCATAGACATGGGCAAAGACTTCATGTCTAAAACACCAAAAGCAATGGCAACAAAATCCAAAATAGACAAACGGGATCTAGTTAGACTAAAGAGCTTCTGCACAACAAAAGAAAGTATCATCAGAGTGCATAGACAACCTACAGAATGGGAGAAAATTTTTGCAGTCTATCCATCTGACAAAGAGCTAATATCCAGAATCTACAAAGAACTTAAACAAATTTATAAGAAAAAAACAAACAACACCATCAAAAAGTGGGCAAAGGATATGAATAGACACTTCTGAAAAGAAGACACTTGGTGCTGAGAAGAATGTGTATTCTGTAGATTTGAGGTGGAGCATTCTGTATATGTCTATTAGGTCCTCTTGGTCCAAATCTGCATTCAAGTCCTGGATATCCTTGTTGACTTTCTGTCTCTTTGATCTGTCCGATATTGTCAGTGGAGTGTTAAAATCTCCCACTATTTTTGTGCAGGAGTCTAAGTCTCTTTGTAGGTCATTAAGAACTTGCTTTATGTATATAGGTGCTCCAGCATTGGGTGCATAGATATTTAGGATAGTTAGCTCTTCTTGTTACATTGATCCTTTTACCATTATGTAATGCCCGTCTTTGTCTCTTTTTATCTTTGTTGGTTTAAAGTCCATTTTATGAGACTAGGATTGCTACCCCTGCTTTTTTTTTTTTTGCTCTCCATTTGCTTGGTAAATCTTCCTCCATCCCTTTATTTTGAGTCAATGTGTGTCTTTGCACATGAGATGGGTCTCCTGAACACAGCACACTGATGGGTCTTGACTTTTTATCCAGTTTGCCAGTCTGTGTGCTTTGATTGGGGCATTTAGGCCATTCACCTTTAATATTAATATTGTTATGTTTATAAAGCATTCTATTATAAAGACACATGCACACATATGTTCGTTGTGGTGCTGTTTATGATAGCAAAGACCTGGAACCAACACAAATGCCTCTCAATGATAGACTGGACAAAGAAAATGTGGCACATCTATACTGTGAAATGCTATGCAGCCACAAATAATGATGAGTTCGTGTTCTTTGTAGAGACGTGGATGAATCTAGAAACCATCATTCTCAGCAAACTGACACAAGAACAGCAAACCAAACACCACTTGTTTTCACTCATAGGTGGGTGATGAACAATGAGAACACTTGGGCACAGGGAAGGGAACAACACAGGGCTAGGTGAAGGGGTGGAGGGGAGGGGAGGGGGGACATCAAGGGGGGCAGGGAGAGGGGGAGGGATAACACTGGGAGAAATAACTGATGTAGGCAACTGATGAGGGGATTTACAAACCACCACCACATGTATGTACCTATGCAACAATCATGCAGGATGCAGGACGTGCACATGTACCCCAGAGCCCAAAGCACAATAAATAAAAAAAGAAGACCTTTATGGAGCCAAAAAACATACGAAAAAAAAAAAAGATCATCATTACTGGTCATTAGAGAAATGCAAATTAACACCACAATGAGATACCATCTCTCCCCAGTTAAAATGGCGATCATTAAAAAGTCAGGAAGCAACATATGCTGAGAGGATGTGGAGAAATAGAAATGCTTTTACACTGTTGGTGGGAGTTTAAATTAGTTCAACCATCAGTTTGGTGATTCCTCAAGGATATAGAACAAGAAACACCATTTTAGCCAGCAATCCCATTAGTGACTATATACCCAAAGGGTTATAAATCATTCTACTATAAAGACATATGCACTTGTATGTTTAGTGCAGCACTGGTCACAGTCACAAAAACTTGTAACCAAACCAAATGTTCATCAATGATAGACTGGATGAAGAAAATATGGCACATATACACCATCGAATACTATGCAGCCATAGAAAGGATGAGTTAATGTCCTTTGCAGGGACATGGATGAAGCTGGAAACCATCATTCTCAGCAAAGTAACACAGGAATGGAAAACCAAACACAGCATGTTCTCACACTCATAAGTGGGACTTGAACAATGAGAACACATGGACACAGGGAGGGGAACACCATACACAGGGTCCTGCAGGGAAGTGGGGGGCTAGGGGAGGGATAGCATTAGGAGAAATATCTAATGTAGATGACAGGTTGATGTCATGGTTGATGACCACCATGGTTTGTGTATACCTATATAACACACCTGCAAAGTATAATTTAAAAAAAGTTTCCATGATCAGCTCTTTATATCTCTATTTATATGTTATCGATATTTTACTTTTTTCTTTTTATCATTATCACATTTCATGTATTTACATCTTTGTTAGGCAACTACCTCATTCTATTATCCATTTTTGTGACTACCATATAGGTTCATCACTTCATGACAAGGAATTAGTAAAACTATGGGCCTTGCTGTGTGTCCATGAACTGAATAACAGATTCAGTGGTCAGTCATTGGCAGACTTGAAACAATTGGCGTGATTGGTCACTGACTATGACATTCATTTATTATTCACATAATAATTTTTGGATGAAAGAGCTAGGGATATACTTTATAGTTCATGCAACTACTCATATTTAGTATAGTGTAATAGCTAAAATTTGAACTGTGTTGCTTGGACACAAGTATTATTTTACTAAACTATGGCAACTAAAATCTGTGAATATAAGAAACATACAAAATGAGAACAGCCTGTATTAAAAATCAGGAATTACAACAATTGTTTAGAATTTAGGTCACCAGTTATTTTTCAGCAAGGAACATTTTATTATTGATATTATTTAGAATGTAAATACTTGCACTTCATTCACTTTATTAGGATTTTAAAAAGTCATTTAAAAAGTATTTACAGAAAATGCATTTCTTTACTGACTGCAGCCAGTGCAGGCTACTCTCACCTCCCTACTGACGGTAAGCAGGAAACAATATCATGACTGGGAGACCTTTGGAAACTAGAGCAATCATTCTCAACACAATGTACAGAAAGAAATGGCTGGACACTGAGATTAAGCAGCATGTTTGTAAATCCTATGAAAGATCCTCATAATAACTATGGAAAGGAGCACAAAAGAACTACTGGAGTTGTGGGAACAATTAGATGCAATAGATGTCTCAGTGTGAACCTTGTATTTTTCACATAGCTAAATATTTCACAGAAAAATCTGGGGAAGCGTGTGAGAAATTTGCATTTTTACCTTCTACATATATAAAAATTAAAAAATTTTAAAGTAGAAAAATCTGGAAAAAAGTTCTCAGTTCTTTATTTTCTTTCCATGTATTGAAAAGCAATCTCAGCTAAATTAAATTTTGCAACATAGTATATTGCTGTTATTACTAAGATGTAACCAGAATTTTAAACTATGCTTTCTCCAGCTAGAGTGAGCTCTGCTGTTAATACCTATTTTAATGAGAAATTGATTCATTTTTCAAGTATCTCATTAAGTCTGTAATTGGTACACTTACTATTGAATCAATTTTGCTCCAATGCCATGTCCATGTTTTTTTCATTACTATATATTTAGTAAGTGTTTCCCCTCACTCTGGAAAAAAAAAAATGCTCAATTTAAAATCTATGCTTTTCACATGTTCTTCCTTTTATTTCCACAGAAAATTCTTTCCTTGTATATTGGCTCTCCCGCTTCCCTCAATACTTTAGTCTGTCTTTATACATAAGCTATGTGCTGTCTGGTTACTCTGAATCTCTGAAAAATGATCTATTTTTTCACCACACCTATGCCTATAAGATTTCCTGCCTTAAGTCTTAAATACTGAAAAAAATCTAAATAGTCACTTTCTCTGTTTTATAATAGAACACCTGAATATTTTGGAGAAAATCATCCAGATGATTGTAGTGACACTACACAAAATCCGTTTTCTCAAATCTCATATAATGGCTAGACAATGTTGAAACATCCCACTCTAGGATTTCACAATTTTCATAATAATCATTTAAAATAATTTATTTTCTGAAAACTTCCACAAAATTCCAACATTCCAAGGGGTTTTAGCAAATGACCTTGCATTTTACTTCATAGAGAAAATATGCCATCAAATGTTTCTAGCAAAGCTTCCAAGTACCAAATCTGAAAAAAGTTCTATCTGCACCTGTACATATAAACACACATGCACACACATTATGTATACTGTTTTTCTTTTCTTCATGTTATAAGAAAAATTCGATTATATTCTGAATACTAATTTTCTAACTATACAGTCAATTCCAGCCTCTATTTATTTCCCAAAGAAATATAATATCAATTATCCTCTCTCATTTATATCTTCATTTCTTCATATTAGCCTTTAAATATGGTCATTTATTTTATAACGTAAAGCATTTTGTTATCATTTTCCCCTTTATTTACTGCTTTACCTTTTTCTTTTCATCACTAGTATCATGTACAAGTTGTCAATACCCATTATCTGTTTGCCCACTTCCAATTACTCCTCAAATGATTGTAATCTGGGATGTGTCTGAATCAGCTAATCAAAACAACATAACATCCAAACCTGTAAGCACTTCTCCAAACAAATACTTTGTTTGAAATTATGGTGGCTACCTTTTCAAACCACACAAGTTGTCTTAAAATCTTTTTCCATGACAGGATATCATGATCATCTATGAAGAAATAATTATATACAGAAATATATATATATATACACACACACACATATATATTTCCACATATATATGTGTGTATATATAAATACATATACATATATATATATATATATAAGAAGCTGAGCAAACTAAAATAAATCAAAGAAAACCACATTAGTTACATTATAGTCAAGTTATTGAGAATAGAATAACATAAAAATACATAAAAGTATCCATAGTGAAAAGATAAAAGCCTATGAACTATTAGTATTGGGAGCTAATTGTTTTTCATCTTTTCAAAAGAGATGATCAAAGCTAAAAGTCAATAGAATGACAAAATTTGGCATAATGAAAGAAACAAACAGGTAACAGAAAAACAGCTTTGAATCTAGAATTTATATGAACAATTATTATATTTCAATACAACAGTAATGATTAGGCTAAGAACCAAATCAAGAAGACAATTCCATTCACAATAGCTACAAAAAAATATATACCTCTACAAGGAAAACCATAAAACACTGATGAAAGCAATTGTCAATGACACAAACAAATGAAAAAGCATCTATTGAATAATTAATACTGTTAACACGTCTATACTGCCCAAAGAAATCTTATATATTCAATGCAATTGTTATCAAATTATCAATGTCATCTTTCACAGAATTAGAAAAGAAACAGCCCTAAATTTCGTATAGAACAAAATAGAGCCCAAATGAACAGGAATATTTCACAATGTTACATATATACTCAGCAATGTCATTCTCCTAAATCCTAAACACAAATGATCTAGCTATAAAATCCATAAAGTTGTAACAGTCTAAAGAAGAATTATACATAACCAAAATAATAAATTTAGATGGTGCATTAGTCAATATGAAAATATTTTTTTCAAAAATCTATCAAGAAAAATAAAGAATAATAAAAAATATACATTTGACCTGATATATATAGACTCCTGCATCTCAAAGAAAGTGTATTCACATTTTTCAAATGAACTTATGACATTTACCAAAATATCTTGAGCTACAGAGAAATCCTCATCAATTTCAAGAAAACTGAAATTATTTATAGTGCAGTTTGCAAACAAAATGGAATTAGGCTAATGATACATAACAAGAAGAGAATCATCATTCTCATGTTATTAGACAGTATATTTCTAAGTCACGCAAAGTTGAAAGAATAAAAATGTATGTATGAATTAGAATGTATTATGAATGAAAAAATAAAAACACGTTGTATTAGTCCATTTTCTTTTTCTGAAATGGAGTCTTGCTCTCTCACCAGGCTGGAGTGCAGTGGTGCAATCTCAGCTCACTGCAACCTCCACCTCATGGGTTCAAGCAATTCTCCTGCATCAGCCTCCTCAGTAGCTGGGACTACAGGTCTGTGCCACCATGCCCAGCTAATCTTTGTATTTTTAGTAGAAACAAGGTTTCACCATGTTGGCCAGGATGGTCTTGATCTCTTGACCTCGTCATCCTTCCTCCTTGGCCTCCCAAAGTGCTGGAATTACAGGTGTGAGCCACCTCACCCAGCCATATTAGTCCATTTTCATTCACCTGATAGAGACATACCTAAAATGGGGTAATTTACAAAGGGAAGAAGCTTACTGGACTAACAGTTCCATATGGCTGGAGAGGTCTTACAATCATGGAGGAAGGTGAAAGGCATGTCTCACATGGTGGCAGACAAGTAAAGCTTGTGCAGAGTGACTCCCATTTTTAAAATCACCAGATCTCATTAGATTTAATCACTATCAGGAGAATAGCATGAGAAAGACCCACTCCCATGATTCAGTTATCTCCCACTAGGCTCCTTTCACAGCATGAGGGAATTATGGGTGCTAGAAGATGAGAACTGGGTGTAGACATAGAGCCAAACCATATCACATGTTTATAGAAGACTTACAAAGAATAGATATCAATATTACAGAAAATAATAACTAAATATGTGATTTAATTTCCTATCTAGTATCCTCTCATCTGTAGTTTTTGTAGAGAAACTATTAAAAGAATTGATCCTAAGCATAAAAGAAAAATAAAAACAATGTAGCAAAGAGCAGAATTTAATGAATTAGGAAATAAATGGAATAGAGAAATTCAGCAAAGTCAAATTTGTTTATTTGAAACAATTTAAAAACTTAAGAAACTTCTAACAAATTAATTAATAATAATTTTTAAAACCCACAAACATATATTTATTGCCAGGTAAGTAAATGACAGTGATGCAGAAAATAAAACAAGAAAACAGATGACGAGAATAACTTCATGTTTATGAAAGTAAAAAATTGAATGGCTTTCTTAACAAATACTAAAGTTCATGAAAGAAGAGAAAGTATAATTAGATATAAACTTTAAGACATGTGTTATTTAAAAACAAATCAAATACACACACACACACACACACACACACACACACACACAAGAATGTACACACATCAAAATGGATTACTAAAGGAAATGGAGACCAAAAAATCAATACAAAAAAATCAACAGAGCTGTTTTAGTAAAATAAATAAAATAAAATAAAATAAAATAAAAACTAGAAACACTTTTGGCTAAACCATAAAAAGCCTTAAATAAGCTAAATCAGATATTACAACTGATATCACAGAAATACAAAAAAAAAAATCTTGAGACTCTTACAAACAACTATACAGCAAGAAATGGAAACAGAAGAAATGAATAAATTCCTGGACCTGTACAATTTACCAAGATTGAGTCACAAAGAAATAAAACACCTAAACAGATAAATAATGAGTAAAGATTGAAGCAGTAATAAATAGTTTAACCATCAAAGAAAATACCAAGACCTGAAGGCTTCACTGCTGAATTCTAGAAAACATTTAAAAAATTGATACTAATTGTATTCAAATGCTTGCAAAAAATTAAGGAAGAGGGGATACAACCAGACTCATTCTATGAGGCTGACATTACTTTGATACCAAAACCAGATAAGAATGTAACAATAAAAAACTACAGGTAAATATGCCTGATTAACACAGGTAAAACTCCTCAACAAAATGCATGCAAAACAAATTTCACAACATATATATATATATATATATATAATCATTCACCATGACCAAGTGAAATTTACCTCAGGCATTCAAGGATGGTTCAATATACATAAGCAAAGGAATGTGATACATTAGATTAGCAGAAGCAAGGACACCAACCATATGATCATTTCAATACATGCTGAAAACCATGATAACATAGACATTATTTCATGATAAAAACCCTTAATATTCAGGACACAGAAGGATCATACCTCAACATACTAAAGGCCATATATAACATACTCATAGCTAACATTATACTGTAAGGGAAAAAGTTGGAAGCTTTCCCTCTAAGCTCTGGAACAAGCCAAGGATGCTCAATTTACTATTTTCATTCAGTAGAGTACTGGGACTTCTAGTCAGAACTATTAGTTAAAAGAACAATGGGAATCCAAATTGGAATGGAAAAAATCAAATAATCCTTGTTTGTATATATATGATCTCAATTACAGAAAACTCTAAAGACTTAACCAAACTATTGTCAGTACTAATACATAAATTCAGTAAAGTTGAAACATACAAAATCAATGTGTAAAAATCAGTAGTGTTTCCATACACCAGTAGTGAACTATCTGAAAAAGCAATCAAGAAAGCAATTCAATTTACAATAGCTACAAAAACAAAATACCTAGGAATAACCTTAACCAAGAAGAACTCTACAATACAAACTGTAAAACATTGATAAATAAATAGAAGAGGATGCAAATAAAATGAAAGATATCTCCTGTTCATGGATTGGAATAATTAATACTATTAAAATACTGACATTTTACACATTGAAATTTACACATTGAAAGTAATTTACACATTCATTGCAGTCTCTGTTAAAATACTATTGACATTCCTTACCAAAATAGAAAAAAAGAAATTCTAAGATTTGTATGGAAATTAAAAAAAAAAAAAAACAGATGGCCAAAGCACTATTGAGCAAAAAGGACAAAGCTTGGCATTGTCACACTACTTGATTTTAAAATATACTACAAAGCCACAGTAACCAAAACAGCATGGAACTAACATAAAAAACAGACAAATAGACCAATGAAACAGAAAAGAGAACTCAGAAATATATCTATTCGTTTGTAACTAATTTTTTACAAAGATATCAAGAATTTACATTGAGGAAAGGACAGTCTCTTTAACAAATGGTGCCAGGAAAACTTGATACCCACATTCAGAAGATTGAAACTAGACCCCTGTCTCTCATCATATATAAAAATAAAGTCTAAATTCATTAAAGACTTAACTGTAAGACCCAAACTATGAAAGTATATCTGGCAATACAGAAGGAAATGCTCTCAAAGAAAGCTATCAGAAAATGTAGACCAATTAAAAAATATAAATTTGACCTGATTTTTAAAAAATTAAAAAGTTTCAGCATACTTTTCTGTCAAGAATCTTACACAGTCTTTTTCAGAGAATGGAATAATTTAAAAAATGACCTCCTAAAGCTTCTCATATTATAGCATAAAATAAGAAAAAGACTACAGGAAGAAAATTTATATAACAATTTTCTCAGAAATATGAATGTAAAGATGTTATATTTGCTTACATTTTGCTTATATTTGTTTTTTTTAAATTTATTCCATTTCTTCTTCTGGGACCCCAAAATGTAAGGAGAAAGTTTTGCATACATTTGTTTTGTTAATTTTTTAACAATGTATGCAATTTTTAACAAATGTATGGAAAACTTTCTCCTTGCATTTTTGAAGACCAGAAAAAAAAATGAAATAAAATTTTAAAAAACTAAAGTAATCAAAATTTAAGCAAATATAAAAACTTTGCATTCATATTTCTGAGAAAATTGTTATATAAATTTTCTTCTTGTAATCTTATTTTATGCTAGAATGTGAGAAGTTTTAGGAGGTGATTTCTTGCAATGTATATGAAGATTATAAATTAAAATTTTGTGGAGCCTTTAATCAAGGAATATAAGATTGTTTTGGAAATCAGTCTACGCCATTTACCACCTTAATGAAAAGAAATAGAAAAGCCAACTGACCATCTCAAAAACTGTCAAAGAAATATTCTGATGAAATTAAACAATCATTCATTATACTGTAAATAAATTAGAAATAAAACCTTTTTTTACTTTTTTTTTTTTTTTTTTTTTGAGGCAGAGTGTCACTCAGGCTGGAGTGTAATGGCACGATATTGGCTTACTGCAACCTCCATCTTCCAGGTGAAAGCAATCCTCCTGCCTCAACCTCCTGAGTAGCTGGGATTAGAGGTGCATGCCATCACGGCTGGCTACTTTTTGAATTTTTGGTAGAGATGAGGTTTTGCTATGTTGCTCAGGCTGGTGTAAAACTTCTGGGCTCAAGTGATCTGCCCACCTTGACTTCCCAAAGTGCTGGAATTACAGGTGTGACTCACCTTGCCCAGCCAAGAAAACCTTAATGTGGTAAAGAATATTCACAAAACTTTATGGCAGATATTCTGTTAAACGGTACAATAATAAAAAATTTTTCATTGGTAGTGAAAATGATTTTAAAAGGGCCCACATGTACTATACTGTATTGGGAGACAAAGCCAACACAATAGGAATCGTAAGACATGATAAATACATAAAAATAGAAGAAGTAAAATAAAAATTGTCATTATTTGAAGATGACAGTATTATCTATATAACCAACAGACACTGGAGCCGACTTTAGAGTAGAGATTAGGAGGAGGGTGGGGATAGTAAAACTACCTATTAGGTACCATTCTTATTATCTGAGTAACAAAATATTTGTACACCAAACCCCCAGGACAGGCAACTTATTGTATTACAAACCTGCACATGTATCCCTGAACCAAAAATAAAACATTAAAAAATAACTAAACAAAACAAAAGTCTGGGTAAGGCAAAAAATAATCAGATGCATAAAATAAGGATTTAGAATATTTAGAATTTTTGAATATTTCATTTTAAAAATGGCGAATGAGACCAAATGATACTATACATGAAAATAAAGAGTGAAAACAGGAGTCCAAAGTTAGAGTCAGAGTCTATGAATCTTTATAAAACATCACTAAGCCAAACATTTGAACGACTAATCATGTTATTTATGACTTCTTTTGATATTTAGGGAAAATTTCCATGCTTTAATGTTAAAACTTTAGATGTAGGTCCTTGTGCCTCAAATGAAGAATACTAAAATAGATGGACTTTGTCATGCTCTTCAGAGGAAGTTGATAAGGCTATAAAGCTTCTTAAGAGATAAGGAAGAATGCAATACCTGTTGTGAGTCCAGTTGACTTAATGTAAAATTAAAATGTAGAAAATCCCTATTTCCCCCGAGTCTCCTTGTAATTTTCATCTCAGTGACACCATCAGCCTCTATGGTGAGTTTTTAATTCTAGCATGCTGGCTGAATTCCACACAACAATTCGGGTACAAGAATGAGCTCCAGGGGACAAATGGCCACAGCTGCTGCCCCTGTTCCAAACGACATTGTGCAAAGCCAGGAGTTACCTCACAAGATTTGGGCAAATACATTCTCCATCATTCATGATTGAATCATCTCTCAAACAAACCACTCAGAAAAAGTTCTTTAGCCTGGCTTCTTAGACCTCCTATAATGGTATGCAGATATCTGGGAGTACATACAATAATGCTTCTCTTTTCCAAAGAAGGCCCAGATTTGCCAGAAGTTTGTAATCCCTTAACTGTTCCCTACCACAGCCACCATACTTAAAAACCTACTTGGAAATTTTTGCTCGGTATTTTTTGAAATCAATCACAATGAATTAGGTGGATATTTTGTGATGATGTGAGAATTTATAACTGTGTTGTCCAGCATGGTAGGCAGTAGCCATAAGCAGCTATTGAGTACTTGAAAATGGCTAATCTGAATCGAGTTATGCTATACATGTAAAATACACACCAATTTCAAAGACAGTGCAAAAACTGGTAAAATATTTAATTATATGAATATTTATATGGATTACATGTTGAAGTAATCAAGTTTAAATATACTGAGTTAATTAAAATATATTATTAGAATTGAAAACATTTTAAAAGGCCTATAATCTATTCAAATTAATAAGTAAATTTGGCAAGTTTTTAGAATTATTATCTGTATATAAAAATCAATTGTATTTCTCTACATTGGTAGCAAATAATTACTTAAAAATCATCAATTTAAGTAATATTGAAAGTATAACATTTCTGTGAATATATCTAAAGGATAGATAAAAGTTCTACACTGAAATCCACACAAAAGTATTCAGAGAAAATTTTTAAAAACATAAAAATTTATGACTAGTAACACATAGTAATGTAAAGATGGCAATAACTCCCTCAAATTAATTTATTTATTTACAGTAATGCCAATCCAAGTTCTAGCATTGTTTTTCAAAAATTAAAAGAAATTTTGACATTTAAAGGTGTTGAGTACCAAAGTCAATGTTAGAGACATATAATAAAATTGTGATAGAGACCCCAGACAGCCAAAGGTCCTTGGCGGAATCCCACCTTCAAGTAGAAAACAGCCTGAAGGCTGAAAAACCAGACTACTAGTCCCAGTGAAACAGGAGCACGTTTGTTTGTCCACCTTTTTTGGACTGATTCTTTCTGAATAATTGCCACATGCACACTGGCAGAATGGGGTGGGGCCACAGAAGGTTCGCAGCTTGTGCAGGGAGAAGAGCCTGGCCTCTTGAGTTCACATGTGTGGTGGTCTGGTATTCAAAATGTGAGATTGGAGTCTGTTAGCAGGACCTCTTCTTTTTTGGTTGAGAGCTTTGTTTTAATGAATCCCGCTCTCCTCACCTTTCAATGTGCCTGTGTGCCTAATCTCCCCGGTCATGTGACAAGAACCCAGTTTTAGCTGAACTAAGAAGCAAAAAATTTGCATCAGTTGGAGGAATTACTTTCTTGATATCAGTACTTATTTTTAATTATATCAATCAAGACATGGTAGTACTGTCTGAAGGAAACCCAGAGAAACCAGTGGAGCAGAATATCAAATCCAGAAAACAGTTCTCAAAAACAGTGCCTCCTATACATGATAGATATGACACACAGGACAGTGAGAAAAAATATTATTTTCAATAAGTTTGCTGCTTTTCCTTTTGAGGAGATGTATCTATTTCCCTTGCCTTGGGCAGGGCAGGCCTTGTGACTTGTATTTACCAATAGAAAGTAACATATATAGACCACCATGTGGAAGTGTTTCAATGTTGGGAGTATTTGGAGACCACCATATAAAAAAAAATCAAGCTTATCAGTGAATAAAGTGCTAAGTGGAGAAGAGCTGAAAAACTGCAGCTGACAGTGAAGCCATCTAGGACATTCTCCTATACTGAATGATGCTGTGTGAATGAGCCCAGCTGAAAACAGCCAAAACGCTACCTAGACAACCCACAAAATTAGAAGACATAATAAATATTTTTAGAATATAGATAAGTTTTGTAGTGACTTAAAATACAGCAATAGACAACTGATAGAATTAGTAACTTGGGGAAGAAAATAAGGTCAAGAAGCAGTGCAAGCACACCAAAAGTGGGATGAATAAGATGAAGAAAAAAAGATGGAAAATACAAAGTGTTGGCTGGCAGGAGTGTAAATTTTTGCAATCACTTTGGAAAAGTCTTTGGCAGATCTACTAAAGTTGTCCATATGTGTATCCTGTGACTCATCCATTCCACTCATTCCACTCCTAGGTTTAGACCTGCCAAAAATACATACATATGTTTTCCAAAATATATGTAGTAGACTATTCATACAAACACTATTCATAATAAGAAAAAATTTAGGACAGGCGTGGTGGCTCATGCCTGTAATCCCAGCACTTTGGGAGACTGAGGCAGGTGGTTGCCTTGGACCCAGGAGTTCAAGACCAGCCTGGACAACATGGTAAAACCTCACCTCTACAAAAAATTTAGACAGGTGTGGTGGTGCATGCCTGTAGTCCCAGCTACTTAGGAAACTGAGATGAGAGGATTGCTTGAGCCCTAGATACAGAGGTTGCAATGAGCCCAAATTCCACCACTGTGCTCTAGCCTGGGCATCAGAGTGAGACTCTGTCTCTAAAATAAAAAATACAATAAAATAATGTGAAACCTAATTTATATCAATAGTATGTAGATAACTGTGTTGTACTTACACAAGGCATATGGAAATAAAAAAGAGTAACTGCTATGCTAAACAGAATGAATGAATCAATGTAATATTAAGCCAGATATAAAAGAGTGTATACTGTATGATACTATTCATCAAAAGTATAAATATAAAATTATGTATGCTATTCTAACTTAGAATAGCTGTTAACCATGGGATGAAATAAATAAGAATTGGCACAAAAGGAGATTCTAGATTAGAGACATTTTTATCGTTGGTTCTTGCTACTTTCTGAAATTGTAGAGAATCTAACAAGAGTGTAGTTTTAATTTACTTTCATATTGGCTAATGATGTTGACTATTCTTTATGTGCCTATTTTCCATAAATCTCTTAAGGTCTGTTTAAATCTCGTGCTCACTTCCAGTCAGTGAATTATTAGGTTCCTTATTTATATGAGATTTTATTATATCTTTTGGATATAAGTCCTTCATTAGATAAAATTCCTCAGCAGGCATTGTTTCTTGATCACTCTCTTAGTAGTTTTTTTTTTTTTTTTTTCAAAAAGAAGTAATGAAATCATTCTGCTACCTATTCTCAAAAATATGGTTTTGGTAGAACAAAGCCATACTTATGTTACATATTATTGATGGCTATTTTTGTGACACAATGGCAGAGTTCAGTAGTTGCAACAAAGGCAATAGGACTAAAATATTTACTAGCTGGCCTGCTAGTTTACAACTCCCTGCCAAAATATACAGTATATTGTTATTATTGTTGCTTTACACAATCAGTTATATTTTAGAACAATTAAAACTTTAAAATAGTTAAACTATCCTTATTTCCTTTTGAAATGTTCATCATTGCACTGTAAAAATATGAAAAAAGTATACACATATGTGTACGTGTGTGTGTGTATCTCTCATTTGCCTAAAGAAGTTTAAAGTTGCAGATTAGGTCTGCTGGCAATGAATTACTGTTTTTGTTTGTCTGAGGGTCATTAATTATTCTCTACTGTTGAGGATTATGTTTGCTGTTATTGATATCTGGGTTGACAGATATATATTCTTCCAGCCATATAAAAATATCCTTATTTTCCACTTTATTCTTGCTTGCATTGTTTCTGAGGAAAAACATATTTTCATACAGATCCTTATTCTTCTCTACATAATGTGTCATTTTTTCTGGCTTCCCTTAAGAATTTCTTTCCATCTTTGGTTTCAGAAGTGTGAATATAATAATCCCAGGGGTGTGTGTCTATGTGTATGTGTACATGTGAATATGTGTATCTGTACATACATGCACGCACATACACACTTTGGTTTGGTATGCATTCTGAATGATGTTCACAGAAAAGTGTTTGAATTTGTGGAAAACTATTTGTTTCTACCCATTCTGTTTTTAAATGTAAATATTTAATGCAGTATTTTTTCCTTAAATCTCTGTATTTTATTTTGCCTATTTTTATATGTGACACTTTTCATAAAATCAAATTGTAAATGTTAAATATTTTTTAAGTTCCATTTGTTTTCATTTTCTATTATTTCAAAAAATCTTTTATTGGCTAGATCATCCTGTGAGCATCCCATCTGAAATAATCTTTTACGTCTGCTATCAAACACAAGCATCAAGACATCAACATTATTTTTGTTATCATGAATAATAATCTCCAGTTACTGGTTATTTGTGAAACCACTGACAAACAGATTGAAACATTTTTTGTTTTATTCCCAATAGTCATTTATGTTTCATGAAGGCAGGAACATGGCCATCTTGTCTGTTCTGTAGTCCTGTCAGTAAAACAAACTCAATACAGAATTTCTGCTCAGAAATATTTTTTGAATGAGTAATTGTAATACTAACAGCATTAATAATATTTGTATTTCTGGTCACAATAAATTTTATGAGCCCTCATTTTATTTTCAGAAAAAGTAAACTGACTTGATCTGATATTAAGTTTTATAGCAAACTATAGAACTTAGGAAATTTTCCAAATTTACCATTCAACTTTCTCATTATTTATTCACTCATTCAATTTTGAATGTTGTTTCTGAGGTCAATAATTATTATTTCCTGAATCCTGTGTATTTAAAAAAATAAACTTTATATTCTTTAATAATTTGAAATAATCATAAATGGACTATTGCTTACTTCTAAATTTGTAACATTATTTTAAACATATTGAGCTAAATAACATTTTATTCAAAGGCAAACTTACCAAAAGCTCATCTTATTCTGTAATAATCTAAAATGCAGTTATACTACAAATAAGGGAAAAATAATTCTATGCTGGCCAATTATTTAGCTATGCCTTCAGAATACTTTTTAAATTGCCTATTAGTTTTTTATTCTATTAAAAACTATATATCCTTGAAGGACCTGTTCAAGGAGAACTACAAACCACTGGTCAAGGAAATAAGGGAGGACATATACAGATGGAAAAACATTCCATGCTCATGGTTAGAAAGAATCAATATCGTGAAAATGGCCTTACTGCCCAAAGTAGTTTATAGATTCAATGATATCCCCATTAAGGTACAATTGACCTGCTTCACAGAACTGGAAAAAACCACATTAAACTTCATGTGGAACCAAAAAAGAGCCCACATAGCCAAGACAATCCCAAGCAAAAAGAACAAACCTGGAGACATCACGCTACTTAACTCCAAACTATACTACAAGGCTACAGTAATCAAAACAGCATGGTACTGGTACCAAAACAGAGATATAGATGAATGGAACAGAACAGAGGCTTCAGAAGCAACGTCACACATCTATAACTATCTGATCTTTGAAAAACCTGACAAAAACAAGCAATGTCAAAAGGATTCCCTGTTCAATAAGTGATGTTGGGAAAACTGGCTAGCCATCTGCAGAAAGCTGAAACTGGACCCCTTCCTTATACCTTATACAAAAATTAACTCCAGATGGATTAAAGATTTAAACATAAGACCTAACACCGTAACAACCCTAGAAGAAAACCTAGGCAAAACCATTCGGGACATAGGCATAGGCAAGGACTTCATAACTAAAACACCAAAAGCAATGACAACAAAAGACAAAATAGGCAAATGGGATCTAATTAAACTTAAGAGCTTCTCCACAGCAAGAGAAAAATCATTAGTGTGATCTCACAACCAACAAAATGGGAAAAAATTTTTGCAAGCTACCCATCTGACAAAGGGCTGATATCCAGAATCTACAAAGAACTTAAACAAATATATAAGAATAAAACAAACAACCTCATCAAAAAGTGGGCAAAGTATATGAACAGTCAATTTTCAAAAGAAGACATTTATGCAGCCAACAAACATATGAAAAAATGCTCATCCTCACTGGTCATTAGAGAAATTCAAATCAAAACCACATTGAGATACCATCTCAAGCTGGTTAAAATTGCCATCGTTAAAAAATCTGGAGACAACAGATGCTGAAGAGTATGTGGAGAAATAGGAATGCTTTTACACCATTGGTGGAAGTGTAAATTAGTTTAACCATTGTGGAAGACAGTGTGGCGATTCCTCAAGGATCTAGAAATAGAAATACCATTTAACCCAGCAATCCCATTACTAGGTATACAACCAAAGGATTGTAAATCATTCTATTATAAAGGCACATGCACACATATGTTCACTGAGGCACTGTTTACAATAGCAAATACTTGGAACCAACCCAAATGCCCATCAATGATAGACTGAATAAAGAAAATGTGGCAAATATATACCATGGAATACTATGCAGCCATAAAGAAGGATGAGTTCATGTCCTTTGCAGGGACATGTATGAATCTGGAAACTGCCATTCTCAGCAAACTGACACAAGAACAGAAAACCGAACACCACATGTTCTCACTCATAAGTGGGTATTGAACAATGACAACACATGGACACATGGAGGGAAACATCACACACTGGGGTCTGTTTATGGGTGGGGGACTAGAGGAGGCATAGCAGAGGGTGGGGAGATTGGGGAGGGATAACATTAGGAGAAATACTTAATGTAAGTGACATGAGGATGGAGACAGCAAACCACCATGGCATGTGTATACCTATGTAACAATCCTGCAAGATGTGCACATGTACCCCAGAACTTAAAGCATAATTTTAAAAAAACTATATATCATATCATAGTGTTAACACACTATGTATATTTTCTTAATATGATAGCATGTTATCACTAGATATTATAAGTATCATATTTTATTAATATCAGTGTGTTAACACTAGATTTTTAAATACTATGGATATTTCATTAATATCATAGTGTGTTAACACTAGATATTATAAATATCATGGATTTTTTTTAATGTCATAGTGTGCTAACCAGCCTAGGCAACAAAGCAAGACCTCCTCTCTACCAAAATATTTTTCAGAATTTAATAAGATAAAATAAAGGTAGCTAGGCAAGGTGATGTGTACTTGTAGTCTCAGCTACGCAGGAGGCTGAGGTGGGCAGATCTCTTGCGGTCAGTAGTTTGAGGCCAGCTTGGGCAACATAGCAAGACTCCTCACTCTACAAAAGGTTTTTTAAAAATAGTCAGGTATAAAAAACAAAAACAAAAACAAAACAAAACAAATAAACTACATATCATAATTATTTTTCTTTCCATATATAATTCAGGCTGAAATTAGAAACATGTAAGTTCTTATCAGAATATATACACAATTTATTTTTTTAAAAAGCCATTTTGCCCAAATTGCTGTCATAACAAAAGCATCATGTGTTTTTTACATATTTGCTTATCAATTAAATATAACTAAAGATATGTTTTCTATATAATGAAACTTACTACACTTAACGATACCCAAGATACATACTATTTACATAAATGATTATACAACAAAGCCTTGAAAGCCTAAATATTTAAAGAGCTTCAATATGATTCATTAAAGTATTGAGTAACTTGTTCGGAATATTTTTGAAAACAATTAGATTACTCTGTGAGCATTATGGTATTAATAAAATGCTGTCTTTAATGATGAATACGTTTAGCAAAAAATATTAACTTTAATTAAATAGTAGAATAACTCGCCGTGTAGCTATTAGAGAAGCTCAATAATGACACTGAGTAATTTTTGTTACTCTATGATATACTTCAATAGACATAAGCTCTAAATATATTTCCATACAATTAATAGCTTATTTTAGCTTATTTTAATTCAAAACACAGTACTGAAAATTATTGTCTGATTTAATGCATTTACCAAGTATTCTGAGATATATGTACATACAACTATATATTTTAAGGAGCATAGGTGAGTGATATTTATTACTGGCATCAAAATAATAAAATGGATCCTAGTAGTACAGCATTTAATTAAAAAACTTATTTAATGTTAATAGTAATACAAATTTGATATATTAAAATATAAGTAAATAAATTTTAACTGAAACTACAAATATTGCATATGGGGTATTAAGAGCAAATCTGAACTCTTACCCAAGGAACACTTGTAGCATGACCTTGCATATACTTAAGTGGAACACGATTCACACAAAATTATTTTACTAATGTTATTTATTGACTTTATTAATAAGTCCTTTCAAATCATCAATTCACTTTTTATCTGAAACTATTTTTGCATTAATATAATTATTGCCTTAAAATGAATTTAAATAAATTGTGTACATCTAATAGTCGGTTTACTGACATTAAGAGCTTTGCAAAAAAAATCCTGCGTCTTGACAACTCAAATAATAGAGGTAGAATTGCTCAGGTGTTAGCATTACTCATTCATGGCCTCGTAAACCTTGTTTAAGTTAGGTTGGGTTGTATTTCAGTGTAAGTAGTTTATATTGTCTCATGAAATGCTCGAAAAAGATTATTGAAGGGGAAAGGAAAGTAGGTACTAACGGATATACATTACCAAGGAAGTTACCACTGTAGGTTACTAAAATAGAATCCCACTGGAACCTCAGAAGTTCAATGTAAAACATTCCTCTCAGAGCTATATCACCTGAATAGTAAGAGAGTTGGGATATTTTTAAATCATCTTCTGTCACTCATTGATTGTAGACTAATCACTCTGAGTGCTAATTACAGTACTTCAAGTCTGGTTTTGTGGGACAACGTAAGACCTGAAAGCCTGAGAGAGTCCTCTACTAAGGAATGCGAGTAATGGCAATTGGATGTCAGCTCAGTGTTCATGGAAGTGCTAAAAAAAAAGATACAAATAGTTGCCCAACCTTTTCACTGTTTTGAATTTTATTATTTGGAAATTATTTTAAACTTGAAAATATTACAAGAATAATATAAAGAATAGTCATATACTGTTTCTTCAGATTCACATAATAGACAATAAAAATAGAGACTAAACTGTAACAAATTACAAGAAATAAAGGTAGCATAGATTATATATTAGAGTCTAGATAATTTTTATAATGTATTACTAATAGAATTGGTTTAAAAATAAAATTCTGACATGATAATTATATTTTCTGAATTAGAACACATACACACTCATACATGAGAATCATGCAAATATTTCATCACCATCTCTATTGTATTTCACTCTCTTAATCTTATCCTACTTTATGTCCTAAGGTTGAACTGGTCAGAGAACTAGGGAGAAAATGACTTTAGTAAGAGATCTATTTTATAAAGTTACCAAAGTTACAGCCCATCCATATGCTATCCAATTGTAGTACAGCTAAACAAAGTTTACGGGCAAGGACTGATAGAATAAAGCCAATTCCAAGTAACATAACAAGTTTCAAAAGTTCAAGAATATTTATGGAAATATTAAATACCTAGCACACAACAATGAAATTTTAAAATGTCTGAAATCTAATAAGATTTACCAGACATAAAAATGACAAGGGGCATGGTAGGGACATGGTATAGGGAGTGGGGGAAATATACATACACTTACAAATACACACACACAAATAAAATATCTAGGGATGAAAACTACATTGTCTAAAATGATAATGCATGGCATGGACAAAAAGCAATGGCAATATATGGAAAGTAGTTAAAAATGTGGTATTCATCCAACCATATTAACAAGTGCTTTTAATATGAAGGGTCTAAATACACCAGTTAAAAGAGAGACTGTCAGTGGGAACAAAAAAACACAAGACCAAACTCTATGTTGTTTATATGAAACTTTAAATATAATGTCATAGTTTAAAGTAAAGGATTGGAGAAAATTATATACTAACATAAATCCAAAGAGAGCTGGAATAGCTATATTAATCACAAACAAAGCAGACTTCAGAGTGAAGAAAATTATCAGGGAATAACATTATATAATAATAAATGAGTAAATTATACAGAAAGACATAAAAATTATTAACATGAAGTGATTAACAATGGAACATCAAAATATATGATGCAATAACTAATAGACCTGCAAGGAGAAATAGAAATATCCACTATTACAGTTGGAGATTCCAGCGCTCAGCTATCATTAACTGACAGATTCAGCAGGCAGAAAATCAGTAAAACATAATTGAGTTGAACAGAAACAAGAGTCAGCTGGGCGGGGTAGTTCATGCCTGTAATCCTAGCACTTTGGGAGACTGAGACAGGTGGATCACCTGAGGTCAGGAGTTTCAGATCAACCCGGCCAACATGGTGACACCCACCTCTACTGGAAATACAAAAATTAGCTGGGTGTCATGGTCAGCACCTGTAATCCCAGCTACTCTGAGGCCGAGGAAAGAAAATCGCTTGAACCCAGGAGGTGGAGGTTACAGTGAGCAGAGACCATGCCAATGCACTCCAGCCTGGGAGACAGAGTGAGACTCTATCTAAAAAAAAAAAAAAGAATAGTGAATCAACTAGATCTAAATGACTTCAGATAAAAACTGTACAATATTTATTTATCTTAACTTCACATGAGACATCACTAAAATAGACCACACTGTAATCATTAAAACACACTTTAACCAATGTGATATATATCATACACAGTATGATATCAGACCACTGTAGAATTCTAATAGAAATTAATAACAGAAATAGAACTGAAAAATCCCCAATATGTGGAGATTAAACAAGATACTTAAGTAACACATAGTCAAACAATAAGGCTCAAAAATTAATAAATATTTTGAAATAATGAAAATTATAATACAATTTTATGTGGGATATAGTGTAAAAAATGCTTAGAGAAAATTTTGTACCACTGAACGCATGTGTTAGAAAAAAAAGGTATAAAATTTTAAAACCTAAACTTCTATTATAATAAATTAGAACAAAGAGAAAATTTTAAAAAATAAGCAAAGAAAATATATAATAAAAATTAGGGCAGAGATCAATGAAATTGAGAATTGGAAACAATAGAGAAAATAAACAAAATTAAACTTTTTTTTGAAAAAATCAATAAAACTCGTAAAGCTCTAGCAAAGCTACCAAACAAACAAAAAAACGACACAAATTATTAATATCAGATGAAAGAAGGGTCATCACTACTGCTTCCATGAACATTAAAAGGATAATAAAAGAATATTATGAAAACTATATGCCTATAAATTTGGTAACTTACTTGAAATAGCTCAATTTCTTGTAAGACACAATCTACCAAAACTCACACAAAGAGAAACAATCTAAATAGTCCTGTGTCTATTAAATAAGTTAAATAAATAATTCATATCATTTCAAAACAGAAAGAACCAGGCTCAGATAGACTCACTAGTGAGTTTCACCGAACGTTTAAGGAATTGTCTTAACTCATTCTGAAATTCTAACACCAAACTAGACAAATAAATTACAAGAAAGAGAAGGCATAGACCAATATCTATCTCTCTTGAACACAGATGCAAAAATCTTCAACAAAACATCAAATCAAATACAACAATGTATAAAAAATTATTCCCTATATCTAAGTGAGTTTTATTCTAGGTTGGTAAGGCTAACACTAAAAAAAAATCAATACAAGCATACATTAGCAATAATGTAGGTTTGGTTCCAAGCTACGACAATAAAGCAAATATCACAATATACCAAGTAACACATTTCTAAACATTTTCCAGTGTGTTTAAAAGTTTTGTTCACAATATACTATAGTCTGTTAAGTGTGCAATAGCATTATGTCTAAATAATGCAATACCATAATTAAAAATTACATCATTACCAAAAATTGCTAATGATCATTTCAGCCTTCAGTGAGGCAGAATATTTTTGCTGGTGAAGGGTATTGCCTCTGTGTTGATGGCCGCTAACTGCTTAGGGTTGTGATTGCTGAAGGCTAGAGTAGCTGTGGCAATTTCTTAAAGACAACAACAAAGTGTGCCACATCAATTGCTCCTTTCTTCTATGAAAGATTTATCTGTAGACTGCATACTATTTGATAGCATTTTATCCATGGTAGAACTTATTTCAAAATTCAAGTCAATCCTTTCAAACCCTACCACAGCTTTAGCAACTAAGTTTATGAATATTCTAAATCCTTTGTTGGTATTTCAACAATGCTCACATTATCTTCACAAGGAGTAGATTTAATCTCAAGAAATCACTTTCTTTGCCCATCTATAAAAAACAACAATCATCCATTCCAATTTTCTCATGAGATTGCAGCAATTCAGTAATTTCTTCAGGATCCACTTTAATTCTAATTGTCTGGCTATTTACAACAGATCTGAAGTTACTTCTTGCAGTGAAGTCTTGAATCACTCAAAGTGATCCATGAGGGCTGAAATCAACTTCTTCCAAACTCCTTTTCATGTTGATACTTTTACCTCCTCCCATTAATCACAAATGTTCTTAATGGCATCTAAAATGGTTATTTCTTTCCAGAATGTTTTTAATTTAATTTTCCCAGGTCTATCAGAAGAGTCACTATCTATGGTAACTACAACTTTACAAAATACCGCGCTTACTCTAAAATCGACCACATAATTGGAAGTAAATCACTTCTCAGCAAATGCAAAAGAACGGAAATCATAACAAACAGACCAAAGGGCAATCAAATTAGAACTCAGGATTAAGAAACTAACTCAAAACCACACAACTTCATGGAAAATGAACAACTGGCTCTTGAATGTAGACTAGATAAACAATGAAATGAAGGCAGAAATAAAGATGTTCTTAGAAGCCAATGAGAATGAAGACACAACATACCAGAATCTCTGGGACACATTTAAAGCAGTGTCTAAAGGGAAATTCATAGCAATAAATGCCCACATGAGGAGCAAGAAAAGGTCTAAAATTGACACCCTATCTTCAAAATTGAAAGAGTTAGAGGAGCAAGATCAAAAAAACTCAAAGGCTAACAGAAGATGAGAAATAACTAAGATCAGAGCAGAACTGAAGGAGATAGATACACACAAAAAAAAACCCTTCAAAAATCAACAAATCTGGAAGCTGGTTTTTTGAAAAGATCAACAAAATAGACTGCTAGCCAGACTAATAAAAAAAGAAAAGAGAGAAGAATTAAATAGATGTAATAAAAAAACGATAAAGAGGACATCACCAGTGATTCCACAGAAATACAAACTACCATCAGAGATTATTACAAACAACTCTATGCACACAAACCAGTAAATCAGGAAGAAATGGATAAATTCCTGGACACTTGCACTCTCCCGAGACTAAACCAGGAAGAAGTTGAATCCCTGAATAGACCAATAACAAGGACTGAAGTTGAGGCAGCAATTAATAGCCTACCAACTATAAAAAGGCCGGGTCCAGACGGGTTTACAGCCAAATTCTACCAGATGTACAAAGAGAAGCTGGTATCATTCCTTCTGAAACTATTCCAAACAATACAAAAAGAGGGAATCCTCCCCAACTCATTTTATGAGACCAACATCATCCTAATTGGTATTGCAGACTTGCTTGACACCAGGTTGCCACAAACCTTCAATTTATTAGGAAAAAAAAAGTTACATATTAAATGCAAAAAGGTAAGTAAAATAAACTGAGGAACACATGTAAATATAATTCATCACATCAACAAGGTAAAGAGAAAAAATTATGTTGTCATATCAATAGATACACAGAAAGCATTTTCTAAAACCTAACACCCATTCATGATTTTTAAAAAAACTACACAAATTACAAATAGAAGAATACTTCTTCAACTTGAAAAGAACATCAACAAAAATACTGCTGCTAACACCATGGTGATGGTGAGAAGCTTAATGCTTTCTCTCTAATAATGGAAACAAGGAAACAATGTCTCCTTTTACAACACCCATTGAACATCATACTGAAAGTCTAGCTAATGCAATAAGAAAATAAAAAAAAAAATATATATATATATATTGATTGTGAAGGAAGAAATAAAGCTGCATTTGCTTACAGATGTTATGTTTGTCTATGTAGAACATCCCAGAGAATCAACAACAAAACTTATTAGAACCAATAAACAATTTTAGAAACATTGCAAGATACCAGTTAGCATAAAGAAGTTCATTATTTTTCTATATACTCGCAATGAACACCTGAAATTTTCAGTTGAAAATACAAAAGCATGCACATTAACACCAACATATGATGAGTACTTAGATATAAATATAACTAAATATGTGCCTGAACTATATGAGGAAACCTACAAACTTCTGATAAAATAAATTTTCTACATCTAAGTAAATGAATAAATATTCTATGTTCACAGATAAGTAGGGTCAACATTGTTAAGAAGTGTCTTTTTTTCAAATTAGTATATAGATGAAACACAACCTAATCAGTTATATTGTGGTAGCTGAAAACCTGATTTTAGAGTTTATGTAGAAAAATGTAAAACTTAGAATAGGCACCACAATATTGAAGAAGAAGAACAGACTCAGAGGGCTAACACTTAAGACTCTCTATAAAAATACAGTAATCCAAACAGTGTGGCTTTGATAAAATAAATAAATTATAACAGGACAGAGTGTCCAGAGATAGCCCCACATAAATATAGCCAACTGACTTTGACAATGAAGCAAAGATATTTTAATGGAGAAAGAAAATTGTTTTCAACAAATGCCAATAGAACATTTAGATGTCTATATGCCAAAAAATGAACCTAGACACAGATCTTACATCTTTCACAACAATTAACTCTCAACAGGGATCATATATCTAAATATTAAACTGGACTATACAACTTCTAGAAAAAACATAGGAGAAAATCTAGGTGTCCTTAGGTTTAATGATGACTTTTTTTTTTCTAAATAGATTTTAATTTTAGAACAGTTTTAGGTTTACAGCAATATTAAGTGAAAAGTACAGAGAGTTCCCCTACATCTTCTGACCCCCACACATGCACAGCCTCCACCACTATCAGTATCCTACATAAGAGTAGTACATCTATAACAATCAATGAATCTCTGATGATATATCACTCAAAGTTCATTGCGTACATTGATGTTCACTGTTGGTGTAGTATATTATACGGGTTTTAAAAAATCTAAAGTAATACATATCCACCATTACAGCATTATACAGGATAGTTTCACCGCCCCAAATATCTTCTGAGATCAAACTATTTATCCATTCTTCCACATCAACCCCTGGCAACTACTAATCTTCTTACTGTCTCCATAGTTCTGCCTTTTCCAGCATGTCATATGGTAGAAATCTTACAGTATGTAGCCTTTTCAGATTGTCTGTTTTCATTTAGTAATGTGCATTTCAGTTTCTTGCATGTCTTTTCATGGCTTAATAGCTCATCTATTTGTATTGTCTAATACTATTCCATTGTCTGGAAGTACCATAATTTATTTGCCCATTCACCTACTAAAGGGCATCTTTGTTGCTTCCAAATGTTGGCATTTATGAGCAATACTATAAACATTTGTGTGTAGGTTTCTGCGTGTACATAAGTTTTCCACTTATTTAGGTAAATACCAAGTAGCATATACACAGTTACATAGATGCATAGGCGCACACACAAAAGTAAATTGTGTGAGTGTGCACACACACAAGTTTTAAAATTAAGATTAAAAAATGCCTTTACAGTAGCATCAAATAATAACAAGTAATTAAGGATAAACCTGACAAAACATGTATAAGACCTGCATATTAACTACTTAAAAACATTACTGAATGAAATTAAGGAAGAATTAAGTTAACAGAGTGATATACTCTTTTGATGCATTAGAGGGTTCAATATTATTAAATGTTGATTATTGATTAACCTATCTATAGATTCAACAAAGTATATATAAAATCTCTACAGATATTTTTGTACTAATTGTAAACTAATTTTAAAATTAACATGGTAAATGTGTGGGTGAGGAGGGGTCAGTTGGATGATGCAGGAGCCATTCTTTTCTCCTATGATACCCATTAGATGCACCCCTCTCCTTCAAGTGCAAGCAACACCAGTGACCCAGGTCGAGTTGACTAAAAAAGAAAAGAATAATAACATGACAATGAAAAGAACCTTGAATAGCCAAGGTAACATTAAATTGAAGCACATATTTTGAAGTTTAACATTATCTGATTTCTATGACGGTTACAAAGCTACCTTGCTCAGGACTGTGTAGTAGGTACATAAAGTTAGGTTAATGAACCAATGAAGCAGAACAGACGGGTGTTAGATATAAACTCACACATATTTTGTTAACTGATTTCAACAATGGTGCAATGTTGAAGCAGTGAAGAAAGAATAGACTTTTTTTTAACAAAGAAGCTGGAACATGAGGATATTATATGCATACATTTAATAATTTGTGGTAGTTTTTTTCTTCCTCCTCTAGCATGTGAGCTCCTCATGAGCAGTAATTTTTGTTTAGCATTATTAATTTTTGTCTGATTTGCTCTTTCCTTTATCTCTAGCCTCTAGGACAACATTTAGCAAATAGCATTTGTTCAGTAAATATTTGTTGTTTGCATGAATGAGCCTCAACCAAGATGTCACAAGATTAGTAAAAATAAATATATAAATAATTAAAATAAAATGTAAGTAAAGACAATGTTACTTTCTTAGCTTTGGCAAATATATTGTGATAAGGTGAGATGTTAACAGTTAAGGAAACTAAATGAATCAGTTGGGGTTCTCCAGAGGGGGAAAATAAAAGGTATACTGAATACATGGGAATAAACATTATATATATTATACACATACACAGAGAGAGAGAGAAAGATCTTCAATTAATTGAATGAGGCTCATCTACATTAAAAAAGGAAATCAGTTGATTATAAATATTGATTACACCTACAAAATATCTTCACAGAAACATCTAGAATAGTGTTTGATCAAAAGACTGGGCACCATGGAATAGTCAGCTGACGTAAAATTAACCATCACAATATCACAATAGGGGAGAAACGTACAGACTCCTTGAAATATCTGGAATTTTTCTGTAAGTCTAACTAATAAAAAAAATCTTTTAAAAACATATTAAATGTAAGTACCAGTATGCTAAACATTAAATAGCTTTATTTTAGTTATCTAAATAATAAACCTAACGTGGAATAATTGGGGTATATTTTAAGATAATTCAATTTGTTTCTTAACTATCTTTCTCTCTAATACCAAGTTACTATCTTTTTAAGAAGAATGTACTTCTAAAAATATGGTCTTATTATTATTTTTTCTTTATAAAAACTGCTTGCAATTTTTCAAAGGTAAATTTTGTAATTCATTTATTTAAAATTGCAAACAACTTCCAATCTCTCTTAACCATGTCATTATGTTTTAATTCTGTAAAATATCACCAGTTTCAAACTATTTTATTTTTCTCTTCATTTTCTGGGTTTGAAAATATTCATGGAATGATAAGACTTTTTTTTTTTACAGTTGTCTAGTTCCACACTTTCCAAAGATTGCTCTCCTATTCTCTTATTTACTTCCAATTGTCTTAGCTTCATCTTAGTTCCTTGCCCTTCACTTTTAACCTAGAAAAGAGACAGGAAATAAAAGGAGATTGAATTCAGCAAAAAAGATATTCTGTTATTTCTTTCTCTAACACTCAAACTATGCTTAAAATGTATTACTTTTATGCTATATGCATGTTCCCTTTCCTCATCTCCCCATGACTTCCTCCAAATCAAATACAGAAAAGGAATGTAAGCAAATAGCCTGTTTAGACAGTATTAATTTGATATTGCCAGTTTTCAGAAAAATGGACAGTTTTTTTATGTTAATCTTATGATTAAAATTTTCCAGACTGAAAAAAATTTAGCTGTTTCGTCATGTAGTGAGTTTTAGCAGTATAATGTTTGACAAATATTTTTTCACTTGAAAAAAGCAATTACAATAAAATGTTCATATTGAATAAGTCATTTATATTTCAATTTTGATTTATTAATCTGCATTGGACAGCCCAACTTTTATACGTGTAGTATTATTTCAAATAAAATATATTAACATCATAAGACTTAAAATCATTATAATGGTAATCACATGACTGTAAGATTAAAAATTAAAGTATTCTTAAAATTAAATAAATTTATTTGAGAGATATTTTTCAAAGATTTAAACAGATTGTTTCCAGCATTTTTGTCTCTAAAAGTGAGGTGAATTAGATGAGCCTTATAATTATTACCAGATATTTCACTATATTAAATATAAAACACATGTCCTAAATTTAGATCAAGTGCAATGTGAAGAGATAACTGAAACCAGAAGACAGTGAAAACCTGGATGAATATATATAAATCTTACTGTATACATCTTTGTAGTAACTATGTATTTCTTTATCATGCAATACTCATTACTGAAATTTTTAATTACATATAGTATGTACGATACCACTAGATACTGAAATCAATTTATTCTGGATCAAAAATATATTTTTTATGAACACAGCCAATTTTAATAAGAAGAGATTTATATTCACCCCCTTAGGAGAGATGACAGGAAAGCAACTACAGAGGTGTATAATATGGTAATTTATGCAAATATATTTAATATGTGAAGAGCAAATAATTTTAGGCAATGAAAAGACAGGTAAAAGTTAGCATTCTCAGTGATTTGTGCATTGGGAACTGTAAACCTTCCTGATTACATTAATTGAGGACTAGATGAGGTAGCAATTGTGTAGATGTCATGATGAATGCTGCACAGATATGCACAGCTGTCAGCAGCAGGTATGCTACTGTTGTGTTTAATTTCTATGTTATATGCATATGACAGTTTCATTAATGGGATGCTAGTGTAAGATGGACAAGTAATAAAATTTACTCTTGTCCTAGAAAACATAAATGGATTCTAAATCACCTAACAGAAGCCCATAGAATCAATCTTACATCTGTAACATGGGACTATCACCAAAGAAAAGAACTTTCCAGAATAGTAAAGCTATAGATTATTTCTCATATTTTATTTAAGAATTTTTTATGATAAAGCAACTAGTTGGTATTTACAAGTCACATATTTATCAATAAGATAATTTATTATATTGATAAACTAATGTATACTATGGTACCTTGGAACATTTATTGCAGTAGAGAATTTTGTGAGAAACTATCATTTAAAAACTAGTGTCTTTCTTTCACTCTTTCTTTCTTTCTTCTTTTCGTCTTTTTCTTTCTTTCAAAAAAGAAAAAAAAGAAAAAATAATAAAAACTAGTAGAGTGGATTATTTTCTTTCAAGAGGCTGAAATAATTCAATGACAAATATTTCCTTTGTGTGTGTTTCTGTTATTTTCTGCTATCTCATAGGTCAGTAGGAGAAAAAACTATACTTAAATGTGATATAAATAGAATATAATTCCTGAGTTGCTATTTAAACCATTTTCAATGGTCATTACAAAAGTGGATATTGAAACATTAGCTTCTTGTTACCAAGAAATATTGTTAAATAACATAAATGAAACTTGACATGGTAATTATGAAACATTTCCGACTTTGTAACAAAATGTTTATTATTTGAACTTACATTTTTTTTCTTGTAATAAAAAATACTAATTTTATCCACCCAAAAATCATATGTTGTGTAATTGTTCTGCAAAGAAAACAGCAAACTTCCGCTGATCAACCTTTACCATCTTTTTCAGTTTTTATTGTCCAGGTTGTTTCACACTTGTAGATGTTGTGGGAGTTTTAGTGATGTTATTGTTGATATAGATAAAAAGAAAATTATCTATCTAATACAATCCTTAAACCTCAAGGTTACTACTTACCATATTAAATCATATAATTTAAAGAGTTTGTGGCAGCAGCAGTGATCCATCCAGATTGGTCACTGTGGGGACGGCAGCTGCTGCCAGGGAAACTCCGCTGGGGCTGGGGCTCTGTCAAGGGAGCAGGTGGGGGCTGAAAACAGGTGATCTCAATAGGAGCCCCATTCTGCACTCACCCCACAACAGCTTCAGACCCGGGGATCCCTGTGTTCTCAGAGGCCTGGGGAGCATCCTGCCCCGCAGGCTTGGAAGTGCCTGGTCCTGTTCCCTGGCTTCTCCCGGCTCCTGGCACCTGGTCTGTGGTGAAGCAAAGTTGTGGACACGTCCTGATAGCTGAGCCCAGGTGCTGTCATGACCTGACTGGATGTGCACACACTTGGGGCATCACTGACATGCCAGCCCCCTGCTGCCTCTGCCCCCTCTGGAAACTGTTTCTGAGGAGGAAACTTTGGGCATCAAGGAGCATGGGAGGGAGGCTAGGGGACTGAGGGAGGCTGCATACAAGCCTGTGGCTGCCCCTTGGTGCCCATAGGCCTGGGGCTGCCCTTCCGTACAGTGTGGAGGCAGTGAGGGCATGCTGATAGCAGCTGGAGGCAGACAGATTCCCAGGCAGGAAGGAGCAGGTCCGTAGTGAAATCCCATCTTCAAACCAGGGATGGCCTGAAGACTTGGGGGCGGGATTACCAGTTTTGGGTGAAGTCACAACCCACATTGAGAAATTCTTTGACCCCTTTCATCCAGTGAAGTCGTGCTTTTTCCAGGCCCATCCATGGACCAATCAGCACACAGTTCCTCTTACCCATGGACCAGACAGCACACACTGATTCCATTTTGAGATCATAAACCCCCTTAGGCTGAGCCAGACTCAGACATTCCTTGAGACTACTGGCTTGTAAATAGGAGCCTCCCACTTTGGGTCTCCTATCCACTGAGAGCTGTTCAGTTGCCCAATAAAGCTCTTCTCTGCCCTGCTCAACCTCCAATTGTCCATGTAACCTCATTCTTCCTAAACACAGGTCAAAACTTGGGATCTGCTGAATGGCAGGAGGAAAAGGAAAGCAGAAGCACTGCCAACCAGAGGTTTCTGGCTGGTGAAGCAGCACCCTTAGGATCCTGTGACACAGCCACTAGTTCTGAGCGAGAATATGTATCTAATATAAAAAGAATTGTCTAGCAATTTATAGGATTTTTGACAAGCATTATGGAAGGATGAATAGATTATTTTGATGATATTATGAAGATCATTTTGATGTTATGAAAATTTTCTATAAGAGAACAACAAATCCTAATTGATTTTTGCTCTTTATTTTTACTTTTTATAGTTTGTAAATTTTTTTGTAGACATGGTGTTCTGCTTTTTGCCCAGGCTGGTTTTGAACTCCTGGTCTCAAGCAATTCTACTGCCTCAACTTCCCAAAGTGATGAGATTACAGCATGAGCCACTGCACCCAGCCTTCCACTCTCTTAAACTTTAACAGACTAAATAGACACAGTGAGACTAATATATTACGTGGTTGTTTTGTCTAATACAGTCAGTTATGCTGCTTGAAAGCTATAAATAAATAATTAGATTGATCAATACATAATTCAAGAAATAGACTTTCAATCAATAATTAAGGCCAGATGTGGCAGCTCATGCCTGTTATCACAGAACTTTAGGAGGCAAAGGTGAGGACTTCTTGAGCCTAGGAGTTTGAACCAGCCTGGGGAACATATCAACACCTCATCTCTACAAAAACTAAAGAAATTAGCTGGATGTGGTGTTCATGCCTGTGGTCCTAGCTACTTAGGAGTCTGAGGCAGGAAGAGTGCTTGAGCACAGGAAGTTGAGGCTGTAGGGAGCAGAGATCACAGCACTGTATTCCAGCCTGAGTGACAAGGCAAGATTTTCTTTCAAAATTAATTAATTAATTAATTAAAGTTGCAAGAAAAATGAATTTATATGCTAACTCAATTCCAGATAATAATGAGAGCTCCAATATATTCATGCCCACTATAGTTTATGGAGGAAATATTATTATTTCAGATTATTTTACTTTATTATACACATATGTTTTTAGCTTACATTATTGTAAATACAAGTTAATTCTTAGGTTTGAATACATTATGGAGATTGGAGAAAAATGTGTAATGTAACTTAATTCATTGTTTCCTGAAGGGGAAACATCCACAATATAATCTTTTTACTCATTTGAAGACACTTCAAAAAATTGTTTAGAATGTATTTTAAGGTGCTGTTGAAATATGACATTATTTAATACCTCAGCTCTAGAGAAATACAATATTGAGAATTCATAAAAGCACAAAAGAAAGTGATGTCATGGAATGGTCCTAAATCAAGCTTCTCTGCTTCCTTTTTTGCTATCCTTGCTGGTTGATTCATTTGAAGAAAACTGTAATAGTATTATCTACACAAAAATATTAAGTAAGAGTTAAATATTTCAAAATACAGATTATAGAGGAAATACTTTCATTAAAAGTAGAACTTTTGGCAGTTTGCAAATTATTGAAGTGAGTATTACAGTATTTTTCTTAAAAAATTAATTTGAAAAATTTAAAAGGAAAGGAACACTTTCTTAATATCAGGTCCACCCAGTAGGCTGTTTGTCAGGAGGTCTCAAAAATTGAAATTCATTATTTTATTGAATTACCATAATTCATAATTTTGTTTCTCTAGCTTGCACACCCAGAATCCTGAACTTGTGAGATCTATCAGCATAGACACATATGTAACAAAAGCACACGAGGCTGCTAGCATAAATGGACGTGCTAATTTATTTATCTTAAATAATAAATATAACTCATATTTGTCAGAATAGTCTTCATGTTATGGTCAGTGAAAGTATTTGCTAAAGCTAAATAACATGAAAAGCCAATTCATAAAGTTTTATAAAGGCAAAGGACAGTAGTAAACCAAGCTAAGTCAATATATTTTTGATGGTATCCAGACAAATATCAACCTAATTGGTTTAGAATATTGGACCAGCATATTTGAAGGTTGTTACCTAAAATCTTATTATCCCTGGTCATTTGTTGGATGGGTACTTGTTCTGGGTGAGCAGATCTTTGCAAACCTACCCTCAAAGTCCAAGAAAACTGAGGGATTGAAGAAAGAGATAAGGAAATTCAGTTTCTCAGAAAGAAACATATCATAAGGACTTTAAGTAAAGGCCATGTGTCAGGCTGTTGTGAGACAAGATGGTGGATCCCCATGCAGTTGCCCTCTAGAACCAGGCTTATATACCATAGGAAAAAATGTGTAGTACAACTGAAGTTTACCACTCAGGAATAGACAAGAATGTTATGTGATTCTGCCTAAGGGCAGAATTTATAGTCAAGGTCGTTCTGACCTAAGGGCAAGATTTAAGTAAGTGCTCTTACACAAGGAACAGTAGCAACAGTAAAAATCTTAGAGGCATTCTTGGAACTGGAGTTAATCAGAATTTAATATGGCTGATTAGAATCTACAATGGAGTGGTTTTGGCCTCCACAGTACTATTAAAAATTCTGTGGGTGAAAAGCTTTTAGAAATTATCTCACATGACTGATTAGAACAGTGTTTCTTTAGCTATGCAATATGTTTTTATCAATCTACTGTCAAATTCAGCTGGTCATGCCTTTAAGGTGGCTTTCCCAATCCTCATAGACAAATTTGGAAAGCTTTTTTTTTTTTTAATTGAAATCTTCAAGTACTGGTAATACATGTTTCATACATGAAAAGGTATGCCTACATTATTACATATCTAATTTTATTTAATCCAGTTATGTAAAAGCAAAAATAAGCATACTAGAAAATTTGATACAGAATTTTTTAATAAAAATGAGATTTCAGGCTGAAAAATTTTTGACAGTTATTTACAAAGTGAAATATGGATGATAATAGTTTCTCCCACAAAATAAGACTCTCTTTACTCAGGGACTGATAACTGCCTTTGTAAAACTAATGGAAGATCATGACATTAGGATGATGGGAAGGGCCTGAATTCTACTAAAATGTAGGCACAGTTTCTACAATTCCTTACCTCTTAGGAGACATGTGGCCAGAGTCACAAGACATTTTACTTCCCCAACTGCTCTATAGATGATATCACTATCATAGAAACTGAGATTGGTCTTTTAAGTTGTTCTTTAGATTTTTGCATCATGGTAATCAACTGACCTCACCTAAACCCATGATTCACGACTCAACTGTTCCTGCGGTTCCCACCCACAGGTGGATATGAGGACCATTTACCATAGTCCTATGATTTTTTAACGAAGCAGAAACACCAATTCTCTAACCTGATGCCTACCAAATTATCTACAAAAATCCTAGCCTCTGAGTTCCTGGGGAAGGCTGATTTGAATAATAACTCCAGTACTTCCACTTGGTTAACTCTGCATTACTAAAACTCTTTCTCTACTTCAATACCACAGTCTCAGTAACTTGGTTTTGTCTGCACTGGCAGGAAGAACCTGTTAGGTGACTAGAATATTTACCTCAGTAAATAATTAAAGCCAATTTAATTAATGTCCCTGAACAATTCTTCTTAAAGTACTTTCTCTTCTGCTTTTCTTCAGCGATTATGTCTGCTTCAGAATAATTTTTAAATCCATACCCTTCTCACAACAGTGGTCTCTTCTTTCTCATTCATTTTTTAATAGTATCATTTATAACCATAAAATTAGAGCCATCCAACAAGCAAAAATTCTATACTTTGTCACCACCTTCTCCAATTTATTTATTCCTATGAGATATAGTTATTCAAGGGGCAGTTGGTACTCAAGGTTTACTGGAAACTCTAAACATTTTAAGCTAAGCACAGAAAGATAAATATTGCATGCCCTCACTCATATGTGGGAGCTAAAAAAAGGTGGTCCTCATGAAGATAGGGAGTAGATTCATGATTACCAGAGGCCAAGAAGTGTAAGAGAAAGGGGGATGAAGAGAGGTTGATCAATGAGTATAAACACACAGTTTCATAGAAGAAACAGGACCCTAATGTTTGAAAGATCAGTAGAGTGACTATAGTTTACAATAATCTATCATATATTTCAGAATAGCTAGAAGAGAATAATGAAGGTTTTTTAAGGTGATAGATGTACTACTTACACTGATTTGGTCTGTACAAACCATATGAATGTATTAGCTAAATACTTATGAAGTATATTTTGTATGTATTTAAATAATTTAATATCTGATTCCATGAACATAACATAATGTAGATCATATATTTTTGCACATATGAATGGGCAAAACTATTTTATGGGGCAAAGGTATAGCATTCCTTTTTATCATCCATGAGAAATCATGTATTCTTCATGCCATTGTTTTACTTCAGCTTGTTTCTCCATAATGCACTTTATCTAGTCTCTCATTTCTATGGATTCCATCAAAAGGCCAATAATAACTCTATACATATGACTTTAAAGTAGTAAATATAAATATTATTTGTCATAGGATCAGTATAAAGGGTTATATTTTAGCAGCTGCTATGAAATTTAAAGAAATACCAGGTAACTTAGGGTTGTATTATCTTAGAGGCTATAAGAAGCAACAGTCATAATTTTAAGGAATATATGTGGATAGACACATACTTGAGGGAAAAAAAATATTAAAACTGGAAGGGAGCATAAAAGATAATTGGTTTATTTTAATGTTGATTTTTAGAAACCCCTAGAACCTCAAATGTGGAGGTCTAGAATGAGCCTGTTGAATCTGACTATATCAATTTGTAGATGAGAAAATCATGGAACTTCAAACAAGGGCTTGAATTAAGTTGAAGTAAAAATCTGTTTAGCATGTAAATAGCACAAGGCCAAGAGATGATTAGAGGATGCCAATTAGGAGACATAAAAGGCCATAAGAGACAAAACTAGAAGACAGAGAAGAAAGTTCAGGAAAAGAATAATCAACAATGTAATAAAGAGCAATCAATAGTGTGATAGAAAATACCCCAGGAGGTAACAGGAGAAGAGAAATTAAATTTAATGTTTTTGGTCATTCCTGGCTCTGGTTAGAGTAGTTTTGGTGAAACAGTGAGGGCAGAGAATGGCAGTGAGATAAGGGATAAAATGGAAGGGAGACAATTAAGTGGATTGGTGAGCACAGGCCTTACTTTTAGGAGCTCAGCTATTAAGAATAGCAGAAATAATAGGACAACACCTTGGGAGGAACTTGAGATTAAGAACTTTTACTAAAACTAAGAAAGAAAATATTAAAATATGTAAAGTTCTTAAAGGAAATTTTGAAGACTGAAAAAGCAAAACATAGTTAATTGATGGAAGCAAGGCTCCTGTGAAGATGGCTTTTAGTAAGAGTAGGGACAACTTATCACTGTGCCAGAAAAAAAGGAAAATATGGTATTTGAGGAAATGGAAGATAGGGTTAAGACATTTCTTTCTTTATGCCTTCATGATTTTAGCAAAGTAGAAGGCCAGATCATCTACTGAAAGTGAGAAAGAATATGGAGGGTCTTATGGAATAAATTTTGTCTCTCCAAATTCATATGTTGGATTCCTCATGCCTGTGCTTCAGAATATGACCTTATTTAGAGACAGCGTTTTTATAGAGGAAATTAAATTAACGGAAAATCATGAGGGTAGGACCTAATCCAATATTACTGATGTTTTTATATAAAGGAAAAAAAGGTGGACACAGAAACAACATGGAAGGCAGATGATATGAAGAGACATAGAGAGAACATCATCTTCCAGCCAGGGAGAGAGACCTGGAACAGACACATTCCTCACAACCCTCGGAAAGAATCATCCCAGTCACACATTGATAATGAACTTCTTGCATTGGAACTGTGAGGCAATAATATTCTTCCTCTCAGCCCCCTAATCTGTGGTACTATGTGATAATACCCCTAGCAAAGTAATGCAGAGGGTTAAATAATACATAGGCAAAGAACAAACTAAATCAAAGATTTTGTTTCAAAGGTCCAAAGCTTTTTCTTCTCCAAAAAAATAAAGGCCTAAAATTTGCACAATCACTCCAGATTTTATATTGTGTTTCATTTATAAATATTTAATATAATGAATATACTTTCACTTGAATTTATGGAATGACTGCAGAACTTCATATAATAAACTTTGAACTAGTAGAAAAATAGTCTGGGAAAATGGTCCTGACTCCACCACTCAATGTCTAAACAATAGGATTTAACAAACTAAATGAGTAAAATTATTTTTTCTCCCAGATTGAATGTAATTATGCCTGTGCATCCACTTCATCTGATTGTCGTACCAATAATGCAAAAATGATATATTTGTCATAACTGTGCAAAATACAAATTTTACACATTAACTGTTAACATTTTTTCTTAAAATTTATAAATATAATACTTAAAAATATAATTTGACATCTTAACACAATCATAGATTACCAGTGATATCTGAAATCATTTAAAATATTACTAAAAAGGTACAAGTTTTAAATGGTAAAATCTTGGTTTTACTTTTTCATATTAACTAAATTTAAATGGCTATAAGCAGCAAATAAAAGTCATCTAAATTCTGCGCGATCTTAAAGCAGGGAGCATCTGTCAGCATAATAGGCCCTTTAGTCTCCTGCTGGGCAAACTCAGCTAGTAGACATTTTTAAATTGACTGAGTCTGAGAAGAGGCAATTTTTCATACAAAAGCTGGCACTTAAGGAGGAAAAATGTTCTTATCCTAACTGGATTGGATTTGGTCACTGGGATCTTTTCTATTCACCATCATACATTTAGAAACCTTTTGTAGATTTATGCCACTTAAGATGTTCATAGTTACCTAATAAGTTGCCTCACTCAGTTGCTGGTGCTGAGTCTGCTCTTTGCTTCTTACATAGTTTGTTGCACTCCTTCCCCGGTGGGTTTCTGAAGAATGTAAGGAGCCATTTGGGTTTATTTAGCAGCAGTTGTCACCTGCTAATGGCTAACAAATGGACATCCCTTGAATATACTATTTTCTTTGCTTTCTTCTTAAGTTACTCTGCCTATTTGAGGGTTTGCTTTGTTGCTCAAGCCTGTCAGAAAAATAACACATGATCAAGGAGTTACAATTAACACCCATTATAACATTACGTCAATTGCTTATTCATTTTTTAAAGCATCTGCAATAATGGGTTGAAAACATTGATTGTGTTTTGGCAATGGAACATTATGTTGAGATTAAATTAGTACTACTATGAAAACTAATATTTCTTTTTAAGCCTGCAGTAAAAATGATGATACTTGGATATATGCATAGCTCAATCATTATAATGAATTGGTTTTCCTTAAGTACAAACGGACTTTCTGTTACACACACACACATACACACAAAATCACATACATTAACAAATGATTATTTTCATTGGTTTAATTTTTTTTTCTTTTAATACTAAGCTCATCCTTTTGTAGAATAATTTTCTAATTTAAATAGTGTAAAAATTAATTGAATATATTTAATGCTAATTTTCCATTTGATACTAGTTATATTTTAAAATTTCAATTCATTATATATCGTAAAAAATAGTATTAAAGTAACTTATTTGAAAAATCCATTCATTTCACATGAAACAAGTTGTGTGTGTGTCTGTGATTATTAATTTAAATGAATAATTCATTTAACTGAATAAAGTACTTTTAAAATTATGATTGGTTACATTTTCCTCACCATCTTGTGACCATGCGATAGACATTACTATTACCCATGTCTTCCAATTTCCCTAATGGTAGCAATAGCATCAGTCACCCAAGCTAAGAATGCAGACATTATAATGTCACATTTTTTTACTGTCTTTGCATGTAATAAGATATTTCTGAAAAATGTTATGTTCCAGCTAGCTCTCTAATTTCTTTGCTTTGTCCATATATCACTTATTGTTATCTTGATTTGAGACCTTATCTTCCATTACCAGAATTTCTGGAAACAATACTTACTATGTGCTTCTGCCTTTAGTCAGACAATCTCCATTCTATGCTTCTTGCAATCACAAGCAATTCATTCTTATGCCCAAAATGTCGATGTCTCTTAATTGACTGTTAGATAAAACCCAAGTTCCCTGCTATGACAACCCCTTTATACTAACCCCAGCAATTTTAGCTTTTGACTTCATATTACATACTATCTTACAAGATAAACTACTGTGCCTTTAATCATTTTTCATTTAATCATAATATTTTTCACTAAAATGAATGCTTTCCACTATGTGCTTCACTCATCTTCTTCTGGAAGTTTGTCTATAGTTTAGATTGAATTAAAAATCTTTACATGTTTCTATTATTGTGTTTACTACATTTTATTGTAAAAGTGAGTTAATATTTTCTATTTATCTGTGAGATTATTAAAATAAGTGACCACATTACCTATATTCAATGAAGAATCAATGTGTGGTTTAACAAATACTGTCCCAATGAATGAATCAATCAAAACTATGCAGAATACCCTTTGCATTTATAATTAATGTAGTAGTATTGTAGAGATAATTCATTTAACCAAAAATAATTTGCAGGCAAAAGCTACAAAATAGTAAAATTATAAATAAATAAATTTAATCATATCTTTTCCTTTGCTATTTTAGTTCCCTGTTTGTTAAAATAAGAAAGCTTCTGTAATATAACACTCTACTGGTGTCACCAGCTGCCCCTTTAAAGTTACCTTTTTTGAATCGGCCTTCTATACTCTGACTTCTAAATATTGGAGTGCTCCAGAGATTGTACTATCTTGGACTTTCTTATCCATTCAATGTTATCCCTAAATAATCACAAACTATACAATGCCACTACATCACTACATGCCACATACGCATGTATGTATGTGTGTATATAAATGAATCATCAATATTTAAACCTTGTCCAAAACTCTGTTTTGAGTCTATTTGCATCTACTTACTACCTGCACTTCACATAACATCAAACTTAACACACGTAAAATAATATTGTCATTTCTCACACTGAACTCAAAAATGTTCTTTATTCTGTTTGTCCCACCTCAGTAAAAAAAATACTGGCATCACTTGAATAAGCCAAAAATCTTACCCATAGCCTTGATTATTCTACTTTTCTTAAATTCCATATTTAATAAGTCACTGCATCATGTCAGTTCTATCTTCAAAGTTCATTGTAGTCTTTCTACTTCAATTTGTTTTATGTCAACTGCTATCACCCTAGTAAGAGTTACCTTTTCTCTTTTCATCTCCTTGCTTCTTATTCCACCCCTAGTGAAATCCATTCTACCTACAATAGTAAAAGCATCATTCTCAGCAAACTGACACAAGAACAGAAAATCAAACACCACATGTTCTCATTCACAGGTAGGAGCTGAACAGTGAGAACACATGGACACTGGGAGTCTATTGTGGGGGAACAGAGGAAGGACAGAGGACGGTGGGG
>CAUYLG010032478.1:0-72897 GCA_963573385.1 Cacajao melanocephalus | reverse complement strand
AATCCCAGCACTTTGGGAGGCTGAGGTGGGCAGATCACGAGGTCAAGAGATTGAGACCAACCTGACCAATATAGTGAAACCCTGTCTCTACTAAAATACAAAAATTAGCTGGGTGTGGTGGTATGTGCCTGTTGTAGTCCCAGCTACTTGGGACACGGAGGCAGGAGAACTGCTTGAACCTGGGAGGTGAAGGTTGCAGTGAGCCAAGATCGTGCCACTGCACTCCAGCCTGGTGCCTGGTGACAGAGCGAGACTCTGTCTCAAAAAAAATAAAATAAAATAAAATAAAATAAATCCTGAAAGCCTTTCTGGGCTGCATGCGGCATGGGTTGAACAAGCTTAAACTCAAGGTTTTACAACCATCTCATGAACAAGAAAAGGTCTCGGCAAGGAAAGAGGCTTCTTTAAAGGTTTTCTACTGTAAACTTTTTATTATAGCATTAAACTGTAATTTTTAAGAGGAAAAGAGAAATAATTCTAAACCTTGCCATAAACTAGGACACAAACACACAATTTAAAAACGACAACAATTAGCACTTAAAATTACCATAAGCTTAAATGTTAAATTATTAAGGGTGGGTTGGAGATGAGTGGCAAAGGGTAGGAGGGATGCTATATAGCTGATGTTGCTTGGCAGAATTTCAAAGTAACAATTAAAATCTGACATATTTAGTACAATATGTAGACTATTTTTCAAAGGCTTTATTTCTCTGTTCAAAGACAGAGATTGTCCATGTCTCTTAAAATTCTTGTTTCAATATGTAATCAGTGAAAAACAGTAATTTTATTTAAAAATACATTAATCTTCCATAAATATTTTATCCATAGCAGAAAAATGTTTGCTCTTCTCGAATCGAAACACATTTGTTAAGAGTAGAATTATATTCAAATAGGAAGGTGATCTTAAATGTGAAACTATTAAATTTATGCAAACTACTGTTAATGCTCTATTTCTACCAATAATTAAGAGTCCTGTAAACCCAAGCTCAAGAGCAAAGTGAGATGACAGCCATGCAACTTTTATACAATGACTCATTGTTGCTGACACTAAAATTCTATGAACTTCAATGAAACTTACAGACTTACCAATTCCTAACAAACAAGTGAGACCGTACACTGAGAAGCCACAGTCACAGTAATCATCTTCTGCGCCTCAACATCATTCTTCTTGCTAGTTTGTGTTGGTTTTAGAACATGTCTGCAAATTTTTTTACTTCCCCTCATAAGGCAAAACCTATGTCCCCTTTCCTTGGATATGGGCGGGTTGAGTACTGCTTCCAACAGAGAAGGGATGCCAGGTAACTTCAAGGCTAGATCATACGAGACCATGCAGCCTACTAGAACACTGAATCACTATGTAAGAACTTTAAATACTCTGGGGCTATCTTGCTGGAAAGGCTACCTGTAGCCTCTCCAGCTGACAAGTCCCACGCACCCAGTCATTTCTATCAAGGTGCCAGCAATGCGAATGCAGAAACAGACTTGGAAGTAGACTCTCCAGTTCCTACTGTTGCAGTCCCTGGCTTTCAGCGCTTTCCCAGCTGTGGCACACTTGTAACAGCAGAGACAAGACATCCCTGTTGCATCCTGACTCATAGAATCAACAAATGCTTGTTGTTTAATGTCATTATGTCTGGGTGGTTAGTTTCTCAGCAATGAATAACTGGAACACAGATCAACAATTCAATTGGACAAACGTTAGATGACTGTCAACTATGGGCAAATAAATTGAAAGACTAGTAAAGACATGGTTCTGTTCCTAAAGGAATCTACAACCCAGCATTAAATTCTAACTTCAGAGACTATCTAACAACTAGAAAAGTATCTGGCACCTCACAGACAATCAATATTTGCTGAATAAACAAACGAACTATATTATTTAGGATTGAGTATTGTATAATATACATTGCTACCTGAATTTCGATGTTCTTATTCAAAAGAACAGAGAAAGGCCAAACTGCTCATCACTATCTGTTCAAATGGCACATAAAAATCATATTAAATTTTATAATTTTTGTATCTTCATATACTCAATAATCACTCTTAGCTGTCTGTATCAGGCAAATCACCACCTTTTCCAATCATCCATTTTTTCATTGTATCTTTCATATTATAGGCCTAAGATACTTTGGAAATGATACAATTGGTTAACTGATATTAATGAGTACACCTGGAAAATGAAACCTTCAACTGTATGTAACTGCTTAGCCTTTATCAACACATACATGAAAGGACAGTTTTCAATTCCCAAGGTTTTACATTATCATTATAAATGGTTTGATAAGAAACACTGGTAATACTTCAACTGCAAATTAAATTCCTGAATGCATGTTAAAAGAATATTCCTAAAAATCTGTGAAATTGTTATCTTTCAGCTCTCAAACTGAACTGACCATTCAGTTTCTCTAACATCTCATGACCGATGTTTATAAAAGAGTGAGAAAAGAAGCCTGTACACTAAAAAGAACAGTTCTACTGAAAGAAGTAAGAAGCCTACAATATTCTTCAGCCATAACTAGTCCTGACCCAGACAAGTATACTCAAAAGACCAGTGTCAGTTTCCAGAAGGCCTCTGCCATCATGTTCAGATTCTATGCTTGCTGGTTACAGAAGATATAAAAAAAAGGTAAGGCTACATTATTACACTCATTTTCAAAAGTCTGTCTATCCCACTCTATCTTAGCTCCTAGTTCTAGAACAGTTTCGATTTAAGCACTTTCTCTATAAATCTAAATGTTTCTAACATTTTAATAACATGTTTGGTTTTTTTTTCATTGTGTCTCATGTCTTAATAAACTCTGATACTTAGAAATAAATAACAATAATTTATGACACAATTAATTCTGATATTTAGAAATAAATACCAATAATTTATTGATATGGAATGAACATGTATATTCATGTGCACATGAAACTCTGACTACTACATAGCAGTAGAGAACACGACTTGACCTATGATAGAGTCAACATGGTTTATTATAATAGTAAACAAGAATATAAAAGCTTAGCTTGACTATACTATTAACTTATTTTTATGACTCAGTCTCATTCATAAAATGAGGGGGATTAATCTTCAAGTCTATGATTTTTTGTGTGAGTATAATAGCAAGCCATTCTGTATCAGATTTAAACTCTTATATCTAAATCCAGTATGATGTATTATGCATTGTTTTTTACAGCAATCAAGCAAGATTACTACAGATTTATACTGTACAACTGGCTTACCTTGAAATTTAGAAATCAGTATTTCTGACATTTTATGTGATTCTACACAAATGACATATATTTTAACTCTTCCTAAGTTAAAGATCAAGTCTTTTGCCAAAATCAAATTACAAAACTCACAAAATAGCTAAATAAATTACTTAACCTTCTAAAAAGCTTTTTTTAGAACAGAAATCCCCACTAAATATCTAGTCTTCCAACTCCTAGTTCTTGTTCCATCTAGTCCCTGAACCCAGAATCTTTACAAGATCTTAGCAAATAAAATCATGTACTTATTTCCATACTGCAACAAAATTATGATTTTTATTGGCTGTATAGTCTACTGAGTTTATGTGCATAGTATTTTTTAACCCTTCCCTACTTTTAAATGATTCCAATTGACCAAACTATGCACAATGTTGCATTGAACATATTTACATACAATTTTTTCCTTCTTTTAGATTATTTCCTTAGGATAATAAGCTAGATAAAAGATTTACATTTATAAAGTTTTTTAAAAACAAACTGCCAAACTGCCTTATGGAAACAATCTATCATAATATCCTGTCACCCATTTGAATATATCAGTTTCGTATTATACCGCGAAACTACTAACAGGTATAAAACAGTACTTCCTCACTGTAGTTTTTATATTCATGTTTTTGATAAATAATAATGTTAAATACTGTTCCATACAACTTACTTATTGGATCTCTTCCGTACATGATTTGCCCATTTACTTACTAGTGCTCTGGTTCATTTTGTTTCAATCAAGTTTTTATGTTCATTTGAACCACCTTTTTATAACATCTGGAGTTACTTCTTTCATGTTTTTTGCTTACCTGTTTTTGAGATGTGCCTCCAGATCACAGCGTTGCATTACATCTTGGCACACTGAAGAAAATGGACATAAAACTAACAATTTGTCTAGGAGTTTATGAACTAGAATACTAGACTTCTTGCACAACTTAAAATGAAGTCTTTTCCGGTCCAACGGACAGAAATCTTTCTCTTGTAAAAAGTTTCTGAGGCACTTGTAGCAGAATGTATGTCCACAGGGGGTGTCTAGTGGCTGCAGCAGAGGCTGAAGGCAAATATGGCAAACTAGGTCATCATCCACTTCATTCTGGTAATTGTATAAGTGGTTTTCTCTTGTCCAGTGCTGTTGGCCACATTCAAAACACAGGGGGTTTAGAGAAGGGGAGGAAGTCTGTTCCACAGACACCATCTCATCACTTGTTGTTCCCATTTTGAATCAATTCTATGTTCTCATGTGTCAGACTTCCACTTCAGCCTTGGTTTCCTTTAACAGACAGGGATGTATCTGACTAAAGTCAAGGTGTGTTTTTCTAGATAAGCAAAACAGACACATTAAAAAAGTTAATTAATATCAATCAAGATAGTTTAAAAGTATCAATATATTATTACTGGTCAGCTTTTTTTAGTAAAAAATTAAAGGTTCAATCAGGTAATAAATTAGTCACAAAAAATGAAATTAATTTTCTAGTTGGCTAAGAAGAATGACATACTGCCACAGTCTTTTTTATTTATTATAATTTTTAAGTATTTTATTTATTTGCTTTTTGAGTCAGGGTTTCGCTCTGTCACCCAGTCTGGAGTGCAGTGGTGCAATCTCAGCTCACTGCAACCTCTGCCTCCCAGGCAAGTGACTCTCCCAGCTTCGCCTCTGAGTAGCTGGGACTGTAGGTGCACACCATCATGCCCTGCTAATTTTTTGTATTTTTTTGTAGAGACAGGGTTTCCATGTTGCCCAGGCTGGTCTTGAACTCCTGAACTCAAGCTATCAGCCCATCTGAGCCTCCCAAAGTGCTAGGATTACAGGTGTGAGCCACCGTGCCTGGACCCCACTGTCAAGTTCTTGATGAAAAACAACTTGTGATGAAAGGTGAAGACACCATATATTATATAGTGTGACATAAGAAATGATCGATTTGTTTTACTGACTGAAATCTCCAAATATGTCATGTTCAACGGTAGTTGAATTAATCTACATTATTAATCTACATTATGTGCTAATAGTAATGCTGTTTGAGGTATATAATACATTTGCATGTCATCCTAGACATGCTTCTTTGCTTCTGATTGATTTTATGCGTTTACAGTATAATACCAAAGATTGTAGTCTTTAATATGTAGTCTCAAGGAAAATTCAGAATCAACTAACACAGGAACAGAAAACCAAACACCACATGTTCTCACTCATAAATGCAAATTGAACAATGAGAACACACAGACACAGGGAGGGGAATGGGGGTGGGGAGGGAGGGGAAGGATAGCATTAGGAGTAATACCGAATGTAGATGACGGGTTGATGGGGGCAGCAAACCACCATGGCACGTGTATACCTATGTAACAAACCTGCATGTTCTGCACATATACCCCAGAACTTAAAGTATAATAATTTTTTTAAAAGACCTTTTCTCAGCACTATAGGAAAAATGAACTTCAAAATATGTATGATTTGAGTACTCTCTCCATACGTAACACAGATTATAGAAAGATACATCTGCATAGCATATATAAATAACAGTGCAAACTCTGCAAAGTACAATACTATTTTATTCTATTGGAAGAAAAAAACCTGCTGTAATTCAATTAATCAGATAAGATGTGTTATACATTTCAATTCCACCTCATATTATTCCATACTTCGATTTAGGCTTGCTTACTCAGAGCAGCAATCTACGTGTGTGTGCACGTGTCCTCTCCAATATAAGTTTTTGTTTTTTTTTTGAGACAGAGTCTCGATCTGTTGCCCAGGCTGGAGCGCAGAGGCCCAAACTTGGCTCACTACAACCTCTGCCTCCCAGGTTCAAGAGATTCTCCTGCCACAGCCTCCCTAGTAGCTGGGATTACAGGCATGCGCCACCATGCCCAGCTATTTTTGTATTTTTAGTTGAGGCAGGGTTTCATTATGTTGGCCAGGCTGGTCTGAAACTCCTTACCTCAAGTGATCCTCCCAAAGTGCTGGGATTGCAGGTGTGAGCCACCGCACCCGGCCCTCCAATATAACTCTTACAACAGCCTCCTCCAGGATAGTGCGAGCCTAGACAGTAACGCTCCCCTCATCTAACAGTTTCCATCTTCCTGCTGCAAAGGATCACGGATTAAATATTCAACTTCAAAGGCAGCAGCTCGGTATTTCTTCTTCTGTCAATATTTACAGAAGAGCCTCTAGAATGTACCAAATATTGAACATTGACAGAGAAGAGGTAGGGAGAGGACAGTTAAAACCCATTATCAAAATTCAATGTAGTCAGTACTCTAAGAAAGTTAGGCACAGGATGTTCAGAATATGGAGGATCCTGAAGAAAACTGGCATCTAACTCTGGCTTTGTGACCGGAAATAATTTTAAAAGGGAAAAAAAACATGGGACTGCTGAGTTGTGACAGAAGTATCAACCAGAGAGAAAAAATGGACAAGGGCATTTTGGGTGAGAAAAAAGCCTCAGCTAAGTTACAGGATCTTGAGGGTACGTAGCATATTCAGGGAATATGAAGCAGGTAGAACTCTGGGACAAAGAAAACACACTCAGGGCAGGGGAACTCCAGAACTTAGCATGCCTGCCACAAGAACCCTAAGAGTAGGATATACCATGTCAAGGCTATCAGCATTTCTACTTCAATAACAAAATTCTCCAATCACATATATGTATTTGCTTGTTTATTTATTTAAAGTATGTATTGGAAAAAAAATGTAAGTAGGCCAGGTACAGAGGCTCACAGCTGTAATCCTAGCATTTTGGGAGGCTGAGATGGGAGGACTGTTTGAGTCCTGGAGTTTGAGACCAGCCTGGGCAACACGGTAGGACCTTGTCTCTACAAAAAATAAAAATAAATAAAAAATTAGCTGGGCATGGTGGCATGCGCCTGCAGTCCCAGCTACTCAGGAAGCCAAGGTGGGAAGATCACTTGAGCACAGGAGTTTGAGACCAGCCTGGCAACATGGTAAGACCCTGTCTTTACAAAAAATAAGAAAATCAGCCAAGTGTGGTGGTACATGCCTGTAGTCCTAGCTACTTGGGAGGCTGAGGCAGGAGGACTGCTTGAGCCCAGAACTTTGAGCCTACAGTGAGCCAAGACTGTACCACTGCACTCCAGCCTGGGCAACAAAGCGAGGCCCTGTCTCTAAATAAATAAACACAACTCTAAAAGAAAAATAACATTAATGTTTTAACAGATTTAACAAGAACTCCCTTAAATTAGCCTGGGGTGGCACAGGATTCAGGTAGGACAGTTGGGCTCAGAAAAACTGTTTTTAAGAACTAATAAAATAATACTAGCAGGGCTGGGCATGGTGGCTCACGCCTCTAATCCCAGAACTTTGGGAGGCTAAGGTGGGCTGATCACCTGAGGTCAGGAGTTTGAGACCAGCCTGGCCAACGTGGTGAAACTCCGTCTCTACTAAAAACATAAAAATTAGCCAGGTGTGGTAGTGGGCGCCTGTAGTCCCAGCTACTCAGGAGGCTAAGGCAGGAGAATCACTTGAACCCAGGAGGCAGCGGAGGTTACAGTGAGCACAGATCAAACCACTGCACTCCAGCCTGGGTGACAGAGTGAAACTTGGTCTCAAAAACAAATAAATAAAATAAAATAATACTAGCAGCCTGCAATCTAAACTACTTTCAGTACCAACACCAAGAAAGCAAACATTTCTTGCATTTTATAATTCATGGGGCCTGTTCTTCTCCCTTTGAGCATCATCATTTTTAACATGTCAATGTAAGTATATGAGATTAAGGAGTGAAACACCATGTATCTCAGCCAGACAGACAGGTTCAAGCTAGGTATTTTAATAAGGAATTTCTACAGATTCTTATTTCCTACCGAAGTAGCAAGAATTACCAATTAGCAAGAATATTCACTTATTTTTTTACTCCTCTTTGTAATAGTGTTTATTCTAATTTTTCTTTCCTCAGGAAAATACACTGCAATTCTAGCCTCCCACATAATGACTAAGAATGTATTTAAGACGATTATATTTTAGCTACTTTCTAAATCTCTAAATAACTTTAGTTCTTTATTTTCATTTTATCAAAAAACTTTTCATGAGGAAAATTAACATGTTCCCATTTAATAACAGTGGTCTATCTCAAAGGATCAATGTAAATAATAAGTTTATATATATATATATACCATGTCGAGGCTACTAGCATTTCTATTTCAATAACAAAATTCTCCAACCACATATACGTATTTGCTTATTTATTTAAAGTATTTGTTGGAAAAAAAATTTTAAGTAGGCCAGGTGCAGAGGCTCACAGCTGTAATCCTAGCATTTTGGGAAGCTTAGGTGGGAGGACTGCTTCAGTCCAGGAGTTCGAGACCAGCCTGGGCAACATGGTAGGACCCTGTCTCTACCAAAAAAATAAATAAAAATAAAAAATAGAAAAAGTAGCTGGGTTAATATATACGTATTGCTTAAGTGCATGTATATATTGCTTAAAACAGTATCTGGCAAATCATAGGTATAATGTAAGTGTTCAGATTTTATTATTTGTGCAAAACCATATAGCATATAGTTAGTAAGAAAGAAAGATAAACCCAGTTCCTTCTGGCTTCAGAATAACACAGTAGGAAAGAGGGAAGATATTCTATGACAGCTTTAGAGTATGACTTTTGCAAGGAGAAAGGCAGCCTGACCTCACTTCTCCAAGCCCCAATCCCACCCCTTTTCACAGCTCAGGTAGATCTTTCTCTTTCTGCTTTGTGTGCCAGCTGGCTGTACTGCCTTACACTACTTTCATACTGGGGTCCCTCACTTAAACTATCAGCTCTAAGAGTGAGCCTCCCACAAGAAGCCCAATAAATGTTCAATGACCAACTGGGTGACAATAAAGCTTTCTCTTAGCAAGTTTAGGTGAGCAAAACCACAGCTACATATATAGGAGGATATGCTCATGCTTATGTATGTTTGATTTCAGATATATCTGTGAGCAGTCTGAAATATTAAAGCACAAGTTAAATAAATAATAGTCTCAAACATTTCCTAAAATATAGAGATGAAATGTAGCATACTGTACATCTTTTCCAACTGTATAATCTGTTTAACAGTATTCCTGGAATAGTAAAGAGAAGGAAGCTGTTAGCTTTGCTGGGTTTATTATAACACATTTAAAATAATATATTTTAATACTGAAAAATAGCCAGTGCAATGGGAAGGGAGTTTACTACCTAATTCCAGTTATGATTAACATGCTTGATCTTCCTGGTTTAAGGGATAAGAGTATCCCGATATACCACAAAGGCTCTCAGAAAGAACTATGGTTTTTCCACCATTAGTTTGCATACTCTAAAACTATATATTATTCAGTTCATTTCTTTTGATGTTACCCTGACTCAGATTTAAGGGTCTTCACTGGCCCTACCCTAAGACATTCAGCCCAGGGAAAAAGACGATGAGCTAAGAGTTACTACCGAAGGTTAGGAAACATCTGTGGTTCCCTTAACTCATGGGTACCAGGGTCTAAGAATACCCTCCCTCCTCTCAAGTCCTCCTGGCCTGTCCTCCTCATTCCTTAGCTTCGGCTCAAATTCTTCCTCCTCTTACTCTTGAGGGCTCCCCCTTCCCTTCTGCTCCTGCTGCCCTTTACACAAATTTGCCTTTTAGCAATTCCTACAGCGCATGTTTGCTCATCTGCCTCCCCTCCTCTTTGAGGGTAAAAATAGTCTTTTTAATCTTTTGTATTCCCATTTCTTAGGACATAACAGGCATTTTAAAAAGATTATTCTCAGGCTCATACATGAGCCTGAAATGTAAGAGTCCTGATATGTATAACTATATTAACATATGAGGAAATATTCTCTATTTGTGGCACTTAAAGGAATTAACATATGGACCCAGCCAGTTAATTTACAAATGAACAAAGAATAAGGTAATATTCCCTTTAATCTTCAAAGGGCTGAGGAAAAAAAGTTTCCTTACTTGATACGAACACAAGAAAATTCTCTCACTGTATATGTCACGTATCAGCTTTGATAACTGCTTTTGTATAAAGCTGTGCTGTCAAACTTTTTTGACCTCAGAATCCTTTTATCCACGCTGGACAAATTTGGCAGTTTCCTTAAAATACTCATGTAACTACCATACAATCCAGCAACTGTACCTTTAAGCGTTTATCCCAGAGAGGTAAAAACTTACGTTCACACAAAAACTTGTGCACACGTTTCCAGCAACTTTTATTTGTAACAGCCAGAAACTACCAAACAACTCAGATGTACTTCCACTGATGAATGGGTAAACAAACTGTGGCACATCTATACCACAGAATTTTACTCAGCAATAAAAAGCAACGAACTTTAATATACACAACAACCTCTATGAATCTCCAGAAAATTATGAGTGAAAAAACCAATGCTAAAAAGTTGCATACTGTATTGTTCCATGTATATAACATTCTTGAAATGACAAAATTACAGAAATGGATTAGTGGTTGCCAAGGATCAAGAAAGGTTAGGGTAAAATAATAAGGCAACACAAGGGGTTATGTGACAATGAAAACTGTATCAATGTCAATATCCTGGTTGTGATACTATACTATAGTTCTGCAAAATGCTACTATTGGGGGAAACTGGATAAAGGGTACATGGGATCTCTCTGTATTATTTCTTCTTACAATTGTATGTGAATCTACAACTATCTCAAAATAAAAAGTTTAATTAAAAAATTACTGAAGCTCCCAAGCAGTTTTTCTTTATCTGTCTGTATTTATCATGTTAGTAATTAAAATTCAAATATCCATGTTAATAAAACAACAAACCCATTAGATTAACATTTTTATGGAAAATAATTTTCAAAATAAAAAACATAGTGAAAAATATACTATTTTACATTTTTGTAAATCTGGAGTCTCATATATGCTTCTGTTTTTAATCTGTCATGAGATCAGATGTGAGGTCTGGAAAATTCTACCAGGCACTTCGTGCAAAAAAGAGTGAGAAAGACATTGTGACAACAGTTTTGACCTTGTGGACTCAATGAAAGAAAAGGGGGTGAATGACTGATATAGAGCATTGAAGAGTTTTAAAATCCTTCTTTCACAAGAAGTACCAGTCAATAACCACAATCCTTTTAGAAAAACAAAAACTGAAAGTGGAAACATGCTTGATTGAGCCTTGCTATAGAAGTCTGTCTTTCCTGGAATAAAGTTCTTTCCCCAGAGCCTTTTCCTAATGGAAGAAGCATATCTGGATATTTAGCTGCATAGAAATATTTACCATATCATATGGGAGCTTCACATGAATTGTATTCTATAAATTACTGGCTATAACTATAAACTATTGGCTTTATTTAAATAGTAATTAATTACATACACACACGGAGTGAGTTTGAATTTTGCTCTAAAACACTTATGATTCTATATCTTTTTATATATAATAAAACACTTATTGGTATGTTGTATTTACCTTTTAGTCCCAGTATTTGTTCATTTTTATTTTTTGGTAATTTTAATCTTTTAAATATTGTACATAAGGGAGGTCAAATTGTAGCTAGTAGAAAATTTTAAATTTTAAATATCCTTCTACCTTTAGTTCTCCTGATTTTGAAATTCTCCCAAGCCACGATGAAAAAGATTTTTTTGTGCGAAACGATAATGGCAAAAACCATACTGGGTTACCTGCCTAATTCCTATGCTGAGATAGTTATATATAAGTTATACTTTTAAAAGTTACACTAAATTGTGTTACCTTAGAGTAATTTGGAAACAAAATTTACATAAAATTATTTCAACAAGGAAATATACTAAATATCACGCTAAACATTCCCAGTAATATCTAGATGAACCTCTGCCAATAAGAAAAGACCGCTGTGGAAAGAACTTCACTCCAAGAAGAAAGACTTCTCCAGCACTCCAACACATGGGCTCTCTTCATCACAGCACTCTTCACCAGCCAGCTGCGTTGGGGCAATTTCTAATTACTGGATAAAGCCACAAATTCACAAGTGTCACATAATACATAAAAGATGAAGAATCAGGTATGAGAGGAACTACAGTGTTCACTGGTTTAGTTTTATTGTATGTGATGAGTTTACCTGCTTATTATAATTTAAATGTGTTTATACTCCATTCAAAGGCAAGAGTTCTGATTTTTATCAATTAAATAATATTCTATTTTTTTCTAAAAGATGAAAGCTTTCCAAGGTTTAACTTATTCCACAGCATATTCGAGAAAACAATAGTCTTCAAGTGATTGACAAGTTCTTATTTTCAAGATCTTTTCAATTTCTAATTTCTGTATTTTGGATGACAATAATCCAAAGGAGTACAGGTCACCAAACGAACACTAACTTGGAGTTAGGGAGTCACTAGCAACGTGACATCATGGTGTGGCACACCCCACTAAAATGTCTATAAATCACAGTCTCCTCATACCTAAAACAGAAATGGCATCTTGATTATGACACTGGATTACTGTGACCTAAAAAATGTCACACTGCCAGAAAAACCTTTTATAAGCCACAAAGCACTGTAACACTAATTTATTACTACATTGCTAATTGTAAAGGATGCTGGAGATAAGAGCAGATAAGCTGGATTGCTGAAAACCCACTAGACTGGTAACTAGGAGGCCTGGATCCAACTCTTGGCCCTGTGACTAATAACTCAGGCCATCCCTTCTCCTTTCCAGCCCTCTCACATGTTTAACTGCAAATGACTGCGCCACACTAGGTCAACTCCTAATTTACTTCTAGATTCCAAACTCTAAGATTCTAGAACTGTGCAGTGAGTACAAATTCCTTTTTTATATTCTTGCCTAAAACAGAACAAATATTTTTCTTTACTAGTATCCAGTTTTGTGTTTACTATAAAAATGATCTAAATCCAAAGTCTATCAGGAAGGTTTCGTGTGAGCATTTCTTGTTTTTGTTTGTTTTGGCCCCACTGTACTAGACACTTTAAATATCCTGATCTGAAATTTTCTATTTTCACAGACAAGTGTATACACACAAGAAAGCAGTACAAGGTACACAACACTTTTGTATTTTTTATTATGGTAGCATGACATGAGACACTACAACGGTATAAGACAAAAATAATTTTCTCTTCTAGTTCCCAGAAAAAGTGCTATTTAGGACATGATGCTACATCTATAGTTGGTTTGTTGTTGTTTTACTTTTACTTTTATTTATTTATTTATTGAGTCTTACTCTGTCGCCCAGACTGGAGTACAGCAGCACAATCTCAGCTCACTGTAACCTCTACTTACTGCAACCTCTACCTCCTGGGTTCAAGCGATTCTCATGCCTCAGCCTCCTGAGCAGCTGGGATTACAGGCACGTGCCACCACGCCTGGCTAATTTTTGCACTTTTAGTAGAGACAGGTTTTCACCATATTAGCCAGGCTGGTCTCGAACTCCTGACTGCAAGTGATCTGCCCACCTCAGCCTCCCACAGCCTCCCAAAGTGCCGGGGTTACAAGTGTGAGCCACCATGCCCAGCCCTTTTTTTTTTTAAAGGCAAGTACAGGTAAACGTTAGCATCACAGATGGCTTTAGTACTAACCCAGTGGTTTTAGACAGCAGATTTTGCCCCAGAGCCAATCTTACACTTTTTCATAAAAAATATCTAAAGCTACAGAAGAAAAAACTCTTCAGTCCTATTTTCTCCAATAAATGCAAAAGAATCAGCTGGATACTGCTATTCTGTGATCAGCCTATACAATATGATAAAGGAAATAGAACTAAAACAATATCATGGTAATATTGCTAATAATTAAGACTCCCAGGCTTCATTATCTTAATTAAGAACAAAATATAAGAAATTTAAATCCTGCAGCTTTCAAGGCTAATCAGTGATACCAATAATTTAAAAAGCATATTTTATTTAGGATGCTCAATTTGCTCTACTTATAATTTAATACATATGTATTACATATATACATAGTAAGTGTATATATTACATATATTATATGTACTATCAGATCAAGAATAACTTTGGACCAGACCTTGAAGAGCCATATTTGTGCTTTCTCAAGGCCAGACTAAATAGACAATGGCAGGGACCAGGGCCTTGTTGGCCTTGCTATTTATGCAAAATGATTCCCATGTGCTGACACAGTGTCTTCTAATTTACTTAAGTTACAGTCTTAAAAGAAAATACATTGTAATTCATTACAGATTCAAATATACCAAATAAAATATCCCTTCAAAATAAAAATGCATAATGTTACATGATTGGAAATATTAAAAAAATACTTGCACTGTAAACCCAGAACGATAAAGAGGCTGTACTATATGAAGCCACTAGGATGATCAACAATGCATCTCCAATTATATTAGTTTCCTGTGTTTCTAAAATGATTCAAACAAAATCCCAGGTTTCACACATTAAGTTGCCATTACCTGTCTTTCTGACCTCTCCAATAGGGAGTGAACTTTCACAAACCAACTATATATTGAAAAGCAAACTAGTTACTGTTTTCCCTAACCTCAAACCTGACCTCCCATTCTCTCTCCTGTCTGTTCATCCATCCATCTAGGATTTTATTGAGAATCTCCTATGTGCCAGACACTTCTGTTCCAGGGTTAGGAGTTCAGCACTGAACAGACAAAAATCCCTGCCCTTGTCAAGCTAACATTTGGGTGGGATGGGGGAGAGGGTGGAATTAAAGTGTGGAGGAGAGACAATATACAAGAAGAAATAAAATACAATATTTTAGATGGTGAAAGTTTTACAGAGCTAAGGAAAACAAGGTAGGGAAGTCGAGTACTGGGAGGGCAGCTATTTTAAACAGAGTGATCACAGAAGCTCTCACTGAGAAGGTGGCATTTGAATTTAAAACCAAAAGGAAGTAACTAGAAAGCCATACAGGTAGCTGGTGTAAAAATGTTTCTTACAGGCAAACGAGACTGTAAGTACAATGGCCCTGAGGTGAGAATGTCCCTGGTGTGTTCAATGAACAGTAAGGAGGCCAGCATAGATAAAATGAGGAAAGTTCAGAGAAGAAAAGACATCAGAATGGTTAACTGGGCTAACTAAATCTTGTAGGGCCTTAAAACTTTGGTTTTTACTATGAGTCAGATTTTAATAGATTATCAGTTGGTATGCTGAAAATAATCTGAAGTGGTCAAAGGCAGGAGCAATTAAAAGCCTACTGAAATAGTCTGAGCCACAGATGATGGTAGATTGAACATGATGAACATAGTTGAGATAGTGAGAAATTACTCAATTTTAGATATTCTGAAGGTAGAACCAATACTGTGTGCTAATTAATAAAGTGTGTTCATGGGCTGATGGTAGGGGAGATGTCAAGGGTGACTCCAAGATTTCTGATCTGAGCACTGGAAGGATGGGGTTAGCATAACTGAGGTGCACTGTAAGACAGCAGGTTTAATGGGTATGCTCAAGTTTGACTATATAAAATCTGAACTGCTTGTTGGACTTCTAAGAAGAGACACTGAATAGACAGTTACACACACACGTCCAGTTCAAATAAGAGGACTGGGAAGATGATATAAATTAGCAGACACTGGTATAAAGATGGTATGGAAAGCCATCAGATTGAAAAAGATCACTAAAAGAGTGTCAATGAGGGTAAGTAGCAAAGAGAAGGGCTGATTCAAGGCTCTGCTTTGGCACATTTCCAGGGGATGAAGAGGACCAGGCAGAGGAAGAGTGGCCACTGTGAATGGAAGAAAATTAGGGGAGTACTGTATGGAGAAAGCAGACAAAGAAAGTGTTTCGAGGAGGAAGAAATAATGAACTGTCAAATCCTGTAAGCAAGTAAAATAAGATTAGGACTGAGACTTAAGCACTGGATTTAGCAGCATGAATTCATTGGTGACCTTGGTAAGAGTTTTGGTGGAGTGGAGACAGCAGAAGCCTCCTGGAATGAGTTCAAGTGGGAGGAGTTAGGCTATAGACAATTCTTTTGAGAAAATATGCCATATGAAAAGGGAAAATGAAGTGAGATAATCAGAGGTGATAGCATTCCAACCCTATTAACAAAACTTTTTCACCCCCATGTGTACAGGTTTATGATTTGCATCTGTCTACAACTTTAATTCCTTTCTTCTTTTGTCATACCTCTCCCTCTCCTATCTAAAAGCTAGTTCCTCGTCCACCTGGGCTCATTGCTTTGGAAGCCTTTCTCATTTATCTCATCTTTCTTCAATCTCTAACTTTCTCCCCATCATGTATAAGGAAATTCATGTCTCATGAGCTTTAAAAATAAAAACAAATAATTCTTCTACAACGATTACTCTTTCTCTCACCTTCATTTCACCTCCAATAGTTTTGAAAAATAAGACCATGCTGCAGTTATCAACTCCTTACCTAAAAGGGCTTCTACCTCCATCAGCCACTGAGACTAGTTTCACTGTGGTCATGAATGTCTAACTGCTAATCCTAAAGGCACTTCTCAGACCTGCATACTACTTTACCTCTCTTCAATAACACTGACATCTCTCTCCTTGAAACTCTTTGCTGGCTGAATTTTTTTTTTTTTTTTTTTTTTTGAGACAGAGTTTCACTCTTGTTGCCCAGCCTGGAGTGCAATGGCATGATCTCGGCTCACTGCAATCTCTGCCTCCCGGGTTCAAGTGATTCTCCTGCCTCAGCTTTCCAAGTAGCTGGGATTGCAGGCACCTGGCCACCATGCCCGGCTAATTTTGTATTTTTGTTTTTTGTTTTTTTTTAGTAGAGAAGGTTTCACCACGTTGGTCAGGCTGGTCTCGAAATTCCTGACCTCAAGTGATCCGCCCATCTCGGCTTCCCAAAGTGCTGGGATTACAGGTGTGAGGCATCGCACCTGGCCTGCTGGCTGAAATTATACCACTCTTGTTCTGGTTCTCATCCTATCTACCACTCTTTTCTGACAGCTGTCCAGTTACTTCCTTTAGACAAATCCGAAAAAAGTCAAATTGTTGAGCGAAAATGAAAAGAAGCCTTCTGATTTACATTACAAAACTGCCCTCCAAAATGGTGACAAAATTTGGACTCCTATTAGCAATGTATAAATATGCTAACTTTTCCAAAATTGTTCTAAGCCTGGTTAATTTTCTTTTAATATTTATAAATTTTATAGTTGAAATATTTCAGTTCTTTTAATTTGCATTTTTGTCTAGCTAAATTAAACATACGATTATTATCCTTATTTCTCTTGTGAAGTGCCTGTTTATATCCTTAGTCCCCATTTTTTCCTATTGAATTGTACTGTTTTTCTTACCAACTGATTTGAACTCAATATATTAAGACAGCAATCCTTTATTGCATTATTATAATCACTTCTCCCAAGCCTCTTGTTTGCCTTTTAGTTGTCTACCAGGATAAAGAAGCTGTCAATTTTCATGTAATTGAATTCACTCATTTTCCCCTCTGAGAGTTCTTCCACCACTCTTAATGATGGTAAAGATTTGACTCTATTTTCTTCATTTGTATAGCTAAAAAAATTTTTTTTGATTATCACTTTATTCTGGTTGGTATGCAGTACGAGAACAGATCTAACTTTATTTTTCGTTAAGTATACCTGCCTCACATGTGTGTTCAAAAACTGGGTTTTTATTTCCCTCTAAATGAGCCGCTTCCTCATGGTACTTCTATATTTCCAGTATCCCACAAGAAGAACCAGAGGATCCACCTCTGATTCTCTTTCTCACTCCCTGCCTCGTTTTCCACACCTAGGCACCAAGTTCCCCTTGATTCTACCTCCAGAACATGGCCTCCCCTCTCTTCTACTCCCACCACCAGTCTCAGTTTAGGCCTGAGTTATATGTTGCACCTGCTCTTTTAGCAAACTCAGAAGGTTTTCCAGTCTTTTTTCTGTCCTACTTCCTTCACAACATTAGTATCCAAAAAGCAACGATATTATTTTCCCTGCCTGAATACTATTCTGCAGTCCCCAACTGCTTCTACAAAATTAAAGCCAAATTCTTTAACCTTGCACTCAAACCTTCCAGATCCGACTCTAGTTTCACTTCTGGACACAATTCTACACACTTGTGCTTTGGCCACACCAAATTATTTACAACTTCCTGACCACACCATCCTCTTCCCTGCCTGGAATGTCCTTTCCTACCTTGGGGATCTGCAGAACCCCCATCCATTTAATGTGCAGCTAAAGCAAATACTCTGTTATGAAGCTCTTCCCAATCCACCCAAACACAAGCTCTCATCATCTCCCTTCCACCACCACTTAATTATCACAGTTATCATGCACTTCACTGCAGTGGTTTGCAATCACTTGTTTGCATGCGTCTTTCCTACAGACTGAATGGCCATTAAAAGACAGAAACTGGCCAGGTCAGGCGTGGTGGCTCACACCTGTAATCCCAGCACTTTGGGAGGCCAAAGCAAGTGGAGCACGAGGTCAGGAGATCAAAACCATCCTGGCCAATGTGGTGAAACCCCATCTCTACTAAAACATGAAAAATTAGCCGGGCGCCATGGTGCACACCTGCAGTCCCAGCTACTCGGGAGGCTGAGGCAGGGGAATTGAACCCAGGAGGCGGAGGTTGCAGTGAACCGAGATCACACCACTGCACTCCAGCCTGGCAACAGAGCAAGACTCCATCTCAAAAAATAAATAAATAAATAAAGACAGAAACCAAGTCTTAGTTATTCAGCTCTATACCCCCATGACTGACATGAGTATGTGGTTAATAATAAACCTGAGGAAAGAAAATATGAATGAACAAATGAGTCCTTAACTTTTACCTGCCTTACCAATCCTACCAATTTTGTCTCTAGAATTCTTATGCCCACTAGCTCTGCTCTAATTCAGGTTCCTGTTAGTTCCTGATTATCTTCTAATTCCCTCTAGTTTCACTTCCTTATCACAAAAGGTGATCTCTTAACAAATAACTAAGATTCTATCATACCTGTCTCTATGTCTACCCCTAAACCCCAAAACCCTGTGTTCTAGTCAACGATCACTTCAAATCATACATTTAAACCATTCAAATCTCTGTTTCCAATGTTTGTTAGTCTGTCTCTCATACCTGGATAATATCTTCTACTTTTTAGTTTCTCTGCCACCTCCCCTAATGGTATTTGTCACTTGTTACATCCTCTCTTCTCCCTGCTCCCTCAACTACATACTTAGAGTTGTTGTTGCTAATCTGCTGTGGGCTAATCTGCTGTAGGCTGAGTATTCAGATACTCAAACTTATTAGGAACCATATGCTAAGAGGAAGCCAACACTGAGGCTCAGAACCGAACAAAGTAGATGACCTCAGTGCAGGGAATTAAACACAAATATCTTTGGTGCTCAACCATCTTTTGCAAGTACAGCTGACCTTTGAGCAACATAGGCTTGAATTGCATGGGTTCACTCATGTGGATTTTTTACAATGAATTTATTAGAAAATTATTTGGAGATTCATGACAATGAAAAAATTCACAAACAGTATAGCCTAGAGATATTGAAAAATTAAGAAAAAGGTATGTCAAGAATGCATAAAATATATGTACATTTTGTCATTTACTACCATAAAACATACACAAACTATAAAAAGTTAAAATCCATCAAAACTTAATACAAACTGTACATGGCACCATTCTCAGTTGAGTGAGATGTAAACAAATATAGAGTATTAAATCATAATTGTTTACAGAGTCATCATTTATCATTATAAACTGTTTTTTAAAAAGCCAAGTCACTGTTATTTCTAAAATGAATTCTAACAGAAAAGATAGTGAACAGAAAAGGATCCCATGTGTAAACATACACATACGGTCAGCCCTAGGCCAATTCCATTTCACAAATTTTATTTTCTTAACTTTTGATCTTTTTCTTCATTCTTCCCTTCCTTTGTTTCAATATTATATTCTCTACCCTTACCCACCTTTTCCAAACAAAATCTTTCACAAAATCTGTAAGAAAATCTCAATAAAATGATCTGCATATGATTTATGAAAATATAATACCTTTGTCTAAGGACATTTGTCCATGACAAAAGACAAAGCTAAACATTAAAGGAATGACTCTTTATGACACTGCCAAGGAAATATATTTGAATAGAGCCAACTTAACAAAGGGACTTTCTCAGTATACCCCCAATGTCTTAACATACAGATAGATGTCTCTAAGTAAAGTTTAACCTACCTGCATAAGTGTCTAACAGAGAGTGCTTCTCTGAAGGTTGCCTTTTGCTCCTAAGTAGGCATTTTCCCCTCAAAAAAATAAGGCTTCTGTTAGCCTCCCTGTTTTCTCTAGTCTCAATCATAAACTTCTTTATCATTAGATTTTTACTAGAGGGAAAAACCTCTAAGGCCTATGCTTTTCAGAAATCAGTCTGTCCTTTTGTGGATGGCCAACTTCACTGAAACCATGTCTTCCTAATTTCACAATAAAAATGGCACTCAATCAGGCCAATACTTTGAGAAAGACAGCAGTTTATAAGTCCTGCTATGACATACAGGAGAGGCAGACATCCAATATAAGGATATCTGGGTCAAGTGGAATAAAAGAAACAAAGTGTTATGCAAGTATAGGGGGAAAAGAGTAATTTCTACTGCAATAATTTGGAAACGTTTCTTGGAGAAGCACACTGGCTCAGAAACAATAGGAGGACTCTCAATGGACAGTTATGGGGAACAAGGAACAACAGTTTTAAAAACTGATAGTTCAGAAATAATTGATGCACTCTATGTGGGTATAGGCATGTGAGGAGGTGGATGGCCAGAAAAGAGGGTCTGAGGGCTGGACTACGTACAGAGAGAAAGCAAGGGTTCCTGAGCCAAGAAATGATGTGACGAGATCCATATGTCTGGGTAGATAACTCTGGCAGTGCAGTTATGGCAATGATGAAGAGAGGTAAAACAGATAGTTACTGCAATGGCCAAGATGACTGGTAACGAAAGCTTGAACTAAAGTAACGACTATGAACAGTCAAAGGGGGAATGGATTTGAGCAAATTTTAGGGTATAAAAATTTTTAAATAGAGAAATAAGAGGGTAAGAAAAGGTGTTAGCATACTATAAATAGCATAGACATACCCAAGAAAAGAGAATTATAAGGGAACTTTCTTCATATTTCCCATCAAAATATACCTATATTCCCTACAATTCAAAAGTTGTTTCTCATGAATATAAGAATTTCCTGGAATAATCCATTTACTATTTTACTCTACAAACTGTACTCTGTTGAGAAATAAAATGTCTTTCAGTTTACAACAAATGTCCATCATTAGCAGGAGTTGCAGCCTCAGGCCCTAACCTTCCGCTTTGAAAAACTGGGGCACTGTGCTAAACAATCTACAAAGCTTCTTCCCGCTCATTCCAGCACCTCACTTAGGGGTAGGAGGGTAAGGGTCTCAGCCCTGTTTAAAAAAAAAAAAAGACAGATAAACACCTATAGCCCACATCTGGCTGGAATATCAAGGTCCAATTACCTAAAAAAAAAAACATGCAGCTAGAAAAAGGTTGAGACATAGGCCACTAAAATTAGAAGTGAAAAAAACAAGAACACAGGACAAAGAATATTAGGATTTTTGTTATTAAAAAGGGATGAGACTGATGTCACAAAATCATACACAGTCTAAATTAAACAGGGATTAACCCACGGGGTCAATTTTGACATGTAAGAGGAATAGATTTGGAGAAGGAATTATAACCGCTAACATTTATTTAGAACTTACTATATATCAGGCATAGTATCCACTGAGATGGAGAATTAACAGATTTAATCCTCATGATAACACTGAGTTGGATACTATTCTCACATTCCTCCCCATTTCTCAGGTGAGGAAACTGAGAGTAAATAATGCCCAAGACCCAAAGCTAGAAGGGATGAAAACACGATTCAAATCAGGCAGTCTGACTCCAGAGCTATAATTTTTGAAGTATATACTGTGCTTAGTACTTAAAGTATAATAAATATGATTAGGCTGCACAAACCAAAATATACGCATACCTATATGTATACAGTATATACATACACATATATGTACATATACATATACACACGTTTACATAAATAAGTGAATATAGATCCAAGGGTAAGTTACCCTCTATTGTTAACATCAGGGAGGCTACTTTCCAGAAGAAAACATATTGCCATCTATATGAGGGCCAAAATGCTAGATGGACCTCATTTCTTAGTCTCGCAAAAAATTTTCCACAATTTTGTATTTTCATTTTTAATTTTTACTGTCATAAAATGGAGGCTTCAAAATTGACACTATTTTTTATATCCACAAAATTCAAATAATTATGTGCTTCTGTGTTCGGATATCAAAATCAATTTGAATGAACATCAATTTGAATGAAACTGAGTAGCATCTCAAATTTTGAGTGCCTATCAATTTCTCTCAAAGCTTCTTGAAACACATTCACTTACGTTTGTCATGGGGCACAAAATTTGTACAATGCTTTGCATGCAACCTTTGTATATAAAAGAGTCTATACAGGCCAGGCATGGTGGCTCATGCCTATAATCCCAGCACTTTGGGAGGCCGAGGCGGGTGGATCACCTGAGGTCAGGAGTTCGAGACCAGCCTGACTAATATGGTGAAACCCTGTCTCTACTAAAAATACAAAATTAGCTGGGCATGGTGGTGCATGCCTGTAGTCCCAGCTACTCGGGAGGCTGAGGCAGGAGAATTGCTTGAACCCAGGAGGTGGAGATTGCAGTGAGCTGAGATCACAACACTGCACTACAGCCTGGGAGATGGTGCCAGACTCTGTCTCAAAAAACAAAAAAGGGTCTATACAGAAATGTTTTAACCAAGCTTAAAGCTTTCCTCCTAGGGCTGTAAGATACAGATACCAAAAGGAGCCTTTGTTTTCTCATTTGAACAACACTGTCCTCTAAGGCCACTGACGACTACTTCATAAATTAGTGCCTCAAGATCTGGAATCCCACTTGGTTTTTCTTGCCAATGGCTCTAGATAATATGAACAATTCTGGATATAACTGCCTCTGTCCTTATCAACTAGCATCCTCATTGTAATCTGAACTCATGATTCTAGTAAAAGAAATTCACTTATATAAGTGAATTTACACTTACAAATTACACTTATATAAGTGAATTTACACTTATTTACAATATACTTATGTTCTAACCAGGTAAAGGTCATTAGTAATCCATATTTACAAAGCTATCATTACAAAGTAAGTTAGGAATAGACAATATAAAGTAAAACAAACAACAACAAAGGTATCTTGTAGGAACAGAACGGCACCTGTACTTTGGCAACTCTTTTACTCTCCTGCAAATTATTTTAAAGGAAGGAAAGAACTTCAAAGGCACCCCAAAAAGGCAAATATTGGGCCAGGCGCGATGGCTCACATCTGTAATCACAGCACTTTGGGAGGCCGAGGTGGGTGGATGATGAGGTCAGGAGTTTGAGACCAGCCTGGCCAATATGGTGAAACCTCACCTCTTACTAAAAATACAAAAATTAGCCAAGCATGGTGACACGTGCCTGTAATCCCAGCTACTCGGGACACCGAGGCAGGAGAATCGCTTGAACCTGGGAACCAGAAGTTGCAGTGAACCAAGATCACACCACTGCATTCCAGCCTGGACAACAGCGCAAGGTAGCTCAAAAAAAAAAAAAAAAAAAAAAGGAAATTTTTAGCAACTTTTACTAAATTAGATTAGAATCAAACTTTCACATTTTGGATCTCAAACTCAAGAAACATTCATCTAATACTTAAACTTGTGGGTCTTGGTTAACAATAGCAGCAAATATCACCCAAACAGCATTACACCAATCCTAAAAATCTTTTGGTTGCTGTTTCCATGGAAACAGCCTAGCTGAAGAAAACCTAAAAGTAAAGCAAAATACATTTTTAAAAAACACTTTATCTTGTTCTCCCCTATCAGTTAACCAGCATGGCATATAACTAACAGGCACATCCGCTAGGTACCAGAAAATTCATGACTCATTCAACAAATATGTGTTGGTTATCTGCTGCATGCCAGACACTGCACTGGGGGATAGGGTTACTTTGGAGAGCTCAAAGAGCTTAGTCTAGTACAAAGACATTTAGTAGCCAATGACATAAAATGATCAAGATATCTCACATTCTTTTGTCATATTAGTTTTTTGAAATTCAGTGTACATTTCATACTTATATCACATTTCAATTGGGACTAGCCACATTTCAAACCCAATGTCATCATAAGGCTAGTGTCTTGTATTGGACAACATGGGTACAGATATTCCAATGGGGATGAAAAGCATGAATATCAGGAATAAGTCGCTTCCTCAAAGAACATAAAATCTAATCAGTAATCACTATACATGCAAAGTATATATGGTACAGAAATATAACTAGAATTAGTAAAGAAATCGGTAAGAAACACTAATATATAATATACTGCATAAGCAACTGTGTGTAGAATTCTTTCAGCTGCAAATGGTGTAAAACCTTACGGACACTGGCTTAAGTACAAAATAAGATATAGATATGACTAACTCGGGGCTTTCTCCCAACTCTGCTTCCTCTGGACTGGGTTCATTCTCAGGCTTCATGTGGCAGCTAGTTCCCAGTAGTTTTAGGGGCAAACTCCTTGTTTTGCTTCCACAATATAGCCAACAAATGCCCCAGAATTACATCTTCCTATTTCGAATGGCTGGCTTGGTCATGTACCTATGCTGAACAATCTCGGTAACCAGGGACATGTGATGCTTTAATGGGCCAGACCTGGGTCACTTCTGCAACAAGGCATCAAGTCAACTTCCTCAGAATCACACAGACTAAATAAAGTGGCTTAACACTGATTAAGCCCGATGTATGCCTTATCTTCTTTTAAGCATATTACTTGATTGCTTCACTTGATAAACAACCTGGAAGAGTCTTAAAAAGTCCATTTCCAGTGATTTAACTATTCCTTCATAGCTCAATTTATTTACTATTACTACATGCTGGATACTATACTAATTTCTTTACAAGCAGTGTTTCATTTAAACTTTCCAACAAACCCTATGAAGTAGTTACCATCATCATTACCATTTTATGGATGAGGAAAATGGGGATCCAAGGGGTTAAAAACAACTAGGCTATCAGTGATTGGGATGGGATTCAAACTCCAGTCCATTTAATTCCAAAGTCCACATTCAGCAGTACCTAAAATTAAGAAATATTTACTGTTCTCTCCCTCTTCCCCATCATTAAAGAAAAAAGAAGAAAGACATTATATAAGCAACATGTGATGCAATTCCACAGAAGCCACATGATTTATAACACTCTATCTGCAGACACTGCTGAGAAAACCGGTAACATCCCCAAAGAAAGACCATTACATTAATAAACTGGAATGATACTTCTCTAAATTTTAACTCCTCCAATAAGGCTATGATTTGGTATAATTAACAGCATAGTTAAGTTCTCAAAAATTCTCAGCCACAAGCTCATAGATAAATATCACTGAAGCAAAGAGGAACAAAATAAAGTTTGTAAAAGAATATATCATGCATGAACAATGAAAAGTTCTATTATCAATTAATATTTTCCCAAATTTTTTTTAATTTTTATTTATTTTTAGAGACAGGGACTCAGTTCTGTCATCCCGGGTGGAGTGGAGTGGCATAATCACAGCTCACTGCAGTCTTGAACCTCTGGGCTCAAGCAATCCTCCCACCACAGCCTCCCAAAGTAGCTGGGATTACAGGCGTGAACCACTACACCTGGCTTTCCCAACAATTTACTATGAACATTTTCAAACATACTGAAAAGTTCAACATTTTCAGGGTAAACCCTTGTATTTTACAATTCTACAATGAAGATTTAACTGTACATGCTTTGTCACATAACTCCTCATCCTTCCTTATCACTTCATGCTCTTCAAAGTAAATTGTGTTAAGTCAGTACACTTCTCTCTAAATATGACAGTATGTATATCAACTGAAGTTCCCTATTTGTTTACATTTGGCTTTTGAGGTAGAATTTAAATACAAAAACAAGTAATTGCAAAACTGTTTTGTTTTTGTTTTTTTTTTTAAAGACCGCATTTCGCCATGTTGCCCAGGTTGGTCTTGAAGTTATGGACTCAAGCAATCAGCCCACCTCAGTCTCCCAGGTAGCTGGGATTACAGGCATGTACCACCACACCAAATAAAATGCACAAATCTTAAATGTACATTAATTAAGCTTTTGATAAATACATACAACTATGGAATGCAAATCCCTAGTAAGATACAGAATGGAATCATCACTCCAGGTTTTGCTAACGCCCTTCTCAGCCAATCTCAATCCCCATTACCTCTAGAGGAAATCCCTGGTCTGATATTCTTTCCATCATAAATTAGTTTTGACTATTCTAGAGTATCACCTAAATGGGAACATAGAGTATGTACTCTTTTGGGTACAGCTTCTCTTACTCAGCGTGTTTTTGAGATACACCTATGCTGTGGTATATATTAGTAATCTGTTTCTTTCCATTACCTGGTAGTATCTCACTGTATCATGTCCCTTACTGATGGACATCTAGGCTGTTTCCAGTTTGGGGTGATTATCAACAAGAGCTTCTATATACATATGTTTTCATTTCTCTTGGTAAATACCTAAGAGAAGGGTTGAGTCCCAGGGAAAATAGATGCTTAGTTTTACAAGTAACCACCATAACTTTCCCAGAGTGGTTGTACCATTTGACTTCCCTAACAAGAATGTATAAGCTTTGGTTGCTCCATATCCTTTGTCAACATTTGATGCTGTCAGTCTTTCTAATTTTAGCCATTGTGTTACGTGTGATCAACTAACATTTTAATTACTTTTGAGTTGAATCTATTTGTAAGATACAGCACAAAAATAATTGGGGTACACAAGATATAGGGCAATATTAAGAAAAATTACAATACTATAAATTTTATATGTAACTTTTAGGTAAACTTTTTTCTACTTTCAAGAAGTCACATGATTTAAACTACACTTTCATTCAGTGTCTCATGAAATAATTATGCTGTCAAATATTAGCACTGCTGCTTAGGAAACTGGTATCAAAATACTAACTTTTCTTTCTAGCTCTTACTACATAATAATATCAACAATTTATGGCTCAACCTACAATTTAGATCAATAATATAAATTGAAAGATATTTGTTAAAAAAGAACACTGTCAATGTCTCTCTTTAAAATCTAATTTTTATTTGCTATACTAAAAGATTTAGTCACCTTTTCTAACATAATTCCATCTTGAAACTATGTCCTTTAATTAAGTTCTGGGGCACTAATAATAGCATCTGATGCAACTCCTTAAAATAAAAACAATACACCTTGGTACAATTGCACATTCTGAATTAGCTTGTAAAAGCAGCACAACTGTCCTAGAAACAAGCAAATCACTCTTGGATATATTGTAACACTTTTCAATAAAATATGCTTATGTTATTGATACCATTATAGAACTCAGCAGGTGACAGTCCAAATCAGTAAACAGACATCTGCTGATGACAAAGAAATACTAACAATAGCCGCTTAGGGAAGCCATAGCCGTGCCTGAATAGATAAACAGTTTCATGGCCAGATCTCATTTTTTATGCAGTCTCTTACCTGTCAAGGGGCAGCCAATCCCTACATATTTATTGTTGACTTTTCTTCTACACAAATGTCAACAATGGGCCACAAAGTTTTAAGAAATGCTTCCCAACTACCTTAATGTCACTGTATCTTACAATGACAAACTTCAAATTGGTGAAAAAATGACTATTATGTATTCTCTCCACCAAAAAGTAGATGTCCAACTGCCATTTTAACATATACCTATCTTATTTATACCACTCTGCAATGCAACAATTTGTTTTGCTGTTTTTCTGAAACGTTTTCCTTACTTAAAAAGTATGTTAAAAAAAAAATCACAGTATAAAATGAACGCATACTCTCTCCATGCTATGCTATGGTAACCTCTCAGATGAGGAGAGCAGGCATGGCCAGCAGATTCACACACTGGGCAGAGTCAGCAGTGCACTCCGTGCAAATGGCTCCTCAGCTATCGAGCACATTATGGGTGATCGAAGAAACAGAGGGTAAAGAATAAGAATAAGGAGGGATTAGTGGAAGTCCTTTGACACTCCAAAGAGCATCACAAATTTCACCCATCGTAAGTTTCACTATAGAATGGAAGAGTGCTCAACAACTAGGAATGGGAGCAAGGTATCTCCAAATTATGGAGATACGACATATACTTGGTAGAAGAGATTATACTTTTTTCTTACTCTTGTCTGTTGTCCAGATTTTCTATGAATATCTATTACCAAATGTTCTACCATATAATTATTTTACAATGTAAAAAGTAAAAAATTCTACTATTCCAAATTAAACTTAAAAAAGAAAGAAATCAATCTATGGCTCAAAGGGTTGAAACAAAGATGTTAGTCTTTTTTTTGTCACAATCCCTTTTCTTATGCTTGTTCCTAAACTGCCATTTCCTATTGAATTGTATTATTATTAAATTATTCCTATTATTTTTTCTTCCCCTGTCTTTTAATGCTGACCTACTGAATTTTAGTGGGGGAAAAAACAGACTTTTTCTGAAGAAAACACCATACAAAGTGAATACACAGAACCATGCAGGTAAACATCTCACTAGATATGTATCATCACAAGAAGGGTTTAATAAAATCAGTTCTTTCTGATAGCCCATTACAAAAGTCAGGGTAATTATATGCTTTTTCCAGGTCCACTCTCTGCAATTACTCTTTAACGCCCTTACCCTTCCAAACATTTCACTACGTAAGCTTGAAGACCAGTAACCAAAATTAAATGTCAAAGAAGTTGAAGCAGTATAGAAAGAATGTAATTATTCCTTTCTCTGGGTTTAACAAAGAGATGAATAGCAGACAGGCTGACAGACGGATGGGTGGATAGAGATAGATAATGCAAGCACCAGGTTTTTCCCTCTCAGCCTTTAAAACTGAAACCATGGGCCAGGCATGGTGGCTCATGCCTGTAGCACTTTGGGAAGCCAAGACGGGCAGATCACGAGGTCAGGAGTTTGAGAACATCCTGGCCAACATGGTGAAACCCTGTCTCTACTAAAATACAAAAATTAGCTGGGCGTGGTAGTGTGCGCCTGTAATCCCAGCTACTTGGGAGACTGAGGCAGGAGAATCACTTGAACCCAGGAGGTGGAGGTAGCAGTGAGCCGAGATTGTACCACTGCACTCCAGGCTGGGCAACAAAGTGAGACTCTTGTCTCAAAAACAAAAAACAAAACAAAAAAAAACCTGAAACCATAGTTTCTATAAAATCATTCAACTGCATTAAAACAAATAATTCCTCTGAGGTTCTATTGAAAAATTATCTCATTATGAGTCTAAGAACATGACTGTAGCCATTTACACTTGGAAGCTATCTCTTCATTGGCCAGCTATGTTGGTTAAACTAAAATGACCTTTAAAGTCCTTTTGAGCAAAAAGAAAGAAAACAATTTTGATTCTATCAAAACTTTAACTTTTCATATAACCCTAGTACAGTAAAGAGTAAGACAGCTTTTAGATCAAAGTCTGGTTTCCAATCATACGTAATCATATTGTCTTGTCTGAATTGGGTATTACCTCTGAAACTTTCTGAGCTCCAGTCCTTAAATGCAAAATATCAGCCTTACAGGATTACTATGACAATTAACTATGGAATGAAACTTAAAGTTCCTAACTCAGAGACAGCCACAGAGCAGTCATGCATATGGCAGTTATTATAATGATTAATATTGGCAGTTGCACATTCTGTCCACTTAAATTTCACAACAGAAAGAAAAGCAATGTAACACTGAAAATATTAAAACCTTCTATGGCAATACTCATTAATTACTGAAAACAATTTACCTTTTTTCCCTCTAGATCTAACATCATATTCTAATTGAACTCAAGGAAAAGATCACCTTCCCACATCCATTTTTAGAAGAACAAGATGGATGCACCTGACAATCCTCAAAATGAAAGCTAGTCTAAGAGTGTCCACTACAAACATTAAAACTGTAAAGGGACAATCTGCAGACTTGATGAACACTGTAAAATGCACAAAGATCTTTCCAATTAGCAAACAGATGTATTAAACAAATAATTTTAAATTAAGCACAATTTGTACTATAAAATTCCCTAATAACTAAGCTTTTAAGCAGAATTAGTGTATCAAATAGGTTTTAGTCCATGGTTGTGCTACATTTGCTACACCAAAGCCACCTAGTAAATATCCTATTTTAAGTTACGATGAAGATGCCCAAATTAATTTTATTGTGTTCAGCATTTCCTTGAAAAAGGATTAAGCAACAGGGTCATGATTTATAGCGCAAAAGAAAAAATAAAGCTCAAAAAAAGGCTCAGATACTCATTTCACCCATAAACCTCTGTATGATAATGTCCACATGTCTTTTAAGAGATAAACACTTTCCTTAAGGTGACATCATTAAGGTGGGATCAGCAAACAAAAGGTGACCAAGTTAAATTTCAAAAAAAATTAGCAAAGTAAAACAAATTTTGCACTATTTTAAATCACGATGAGTGATTTATGAATAGTATGAGTTTAAAATATCTACGTATTAATATATAGATACACACATAAATTTATACACACAAAATGTGGCTGGAAAGATATACAAAAAACTTAATAGCAGTCAACTCTAGGTGAATCAGGTAGCTGGGGTAAAGAGCTCACCTCCGGCTTGTTTTTCATGAAGTATCTATCTGAACAGATACACTTTCCTGCAGTATGGAAGTATATTTATGGCAGGAGCAAGGGAGCATGCACAAAAAGAAATAAAGTAGAAATCAGAAACCAGTCATGCTTGGTCCTTACATACATGATTAAAAATAAAAAAGTACACAAACAAGATCTTCACATCAAAAATAGCAATTTTATGGAGCACTAAAAATGAAATTGCATGCCTAAGATAATGCTTTTTCCTTACTGCTTCATTTCTATTTCAAAAGTAAATAAGTAAAACACAAACCTAAATATTAAGTCTATATTTAGCTGCAAAGTTATTTCCTGTCATAAAAATGGGAGAAATGTAAGTTATTGTTACATTTAAGAAACTTTTTGCAAGATAGTTAGTTTATATATATTCTATTCAAGCTTTTTGAAATGTCCAATGTTATAACTCATTTTTAAAAATCAATTTAATATTCAGCTGTAATCACACCAGCACAGAAATAGACAAATTGGTGTTTTCTTGTATTTACTTCCTCTACAGCTACTTAAGGGAAATCTACTTTGGCATTCCTAGTTTCTAAAAACACACCACATCATCAATTGATGAGTCATGGGTACACTCCAAATTCTTACGTACCAAAGAAAGCAGGGCACTAAAGTCTTACACATCAATTGTAAAGACTGTCTAATAAGCTCAGTTACAAACCAAGAGTTCTTTATAAGGTAACATAGATGATAATTTTTAAAGGAGACGTGAAAAACTTCAAAATAAAACTGCAAATTCCATAGAGTGATAAAATTATTTTCTCTTTTTCCATCTCCTAATAACTGGTAGGGTTTTGCTTTTCCTTTCTTTTTCTGTTTTTGCGACTGAGTCCTGCTCTATCACCAGGCTGGAGTGCAGTGGTAAGATCTCAGCTCACTGCAACCTCGGCCTTCCAGGTTCAAGTGATTCTCCTGCCTCAGCCTCCCAAGTAGCTGTGACTACAGGTGCACGCCACCAAGCCCAGCTAATTTTTGTATTTTTAGTAGAGACGGGGTTTCGCCATGTTGGCCAGGATGGTCTCGATCTCTTGACCTCGTGATCCGCCTGCCTTGGGCTCCCAAAGTGCTGGGATTACAGGCGTGAGCCACCGTGCCCAGCCAGGGTTTTGTTTTTCTTAATTCAGAACATACAAACACAAAGTACTGTTGAAATACTGAAAGGTACAAACTCAAGTGTGTAAAAACTCAACAAACTCCCAGTTTCCTGAAAGTCCAAATTATCTGAGGAATAATTTTGTATATGCCTTGTTTTGACTCTTAATTATTTCCAGCTTTCACTATTTAACCATTTCACTGACTGGGAAAACTCCAGGAGAGAGTACAAAAGGGCAGGAAGCAAAGATAACACTGTTTGATTTCTTTGGGCAGTACTATTTAAGTTTCCCTGGTGAAGAGACAAATAGCTAAAAGGAAATCTGGAGACCAGCTGCAGATTCTACTAACCAGCATAACAGACCATTGAGATCTAATCACAGCATCTGATTTTCCTCCTGGTATCTGTCATTATCCTTTTCATTAATTGCTTACCTATTTACTGTTGTTTCTCTTCCTGCCCCCCAGCATGTAAACTCTATGAGAACAAAGATCCCACCCATCTTGCTCACTGCTATAGTCTCACCATGTAGAACAGTGCCTGGCACATAACAGGCATTCGATAAACACCCAGTAGGAAAATAAGACATATATGTATTCCGCTATCTTGGGACCTGCAGAGTCATGAAAACGCTGAAATTTATTTTTGCTTAAAACTATTCTTTACTCATAACTTCTAATAAATTTTTATTTTGCTTTGTCACAAGACTGTATGCTTTTATCATCTAAATACATTTTTTATCAAAGTAGAGTAACTGTACTGAAATTATAATCTAACTAGAATAGATTTCTGAGAGCAAGAACTTCTATAATTCACTTTTCTATCCCAAATCTCTAGAATGGTACACAGCACAGTGTAGGCATCAAATATTTGTTGAAAAAATTACTTTAAAAGAATGATAAATGGTGGGATTATAAGTAATGTTTATTCTCATTTATTCTCTTATAATCATAGTTCATGATCTCCTGCATTTTCTACATTAAGCATGTATTAATTTAAAAAATATACAGTGTGATTTTAAAAATGAAAATCACATGTATCCCTTATATCTTGTGTAATTCATAATGTATGCAATAAGGTAAGTCAAACAGATGTGCTGCTTAATCCCCAAGAGTTACGAAATAGAAAAACATTCTTTAAAATTGAGGTATTGCTAATTTTTAAATTAAATTTAAAATATTGCTTTTAAGAATATTAAGCTTTATTGCCCAAAGATATCCTTCCAAAAATCCTAGCATACTTGCAAAGCAATTTATTTTAGGGTTTTTTTTTTTTTTTGGTGTGGGGGACGGAGTCTTGCTGTGTCGCCCAGGCTGGAGTTCAGTGGCATGATCTTGGCTCACTGCAACCTCTGCCGCCCAGGTTCAAGTAATTCTCCTGCCTCAGCCTTCCAAGCAGCTGAGATTACAGACATGTACCACCATGCCCAGCTAATTTTTGTAATGGCGTTTTGTCATGTTGACCAGGCTGGTCTTGAACTCCTGCCTTCAGGTGATCTGACCGCCTTGGCCTCCCAAAGTGCTGGGATTACAGGCGTGAGCCACCGTGCCGGGCCCAGAGTGATGCTTTTTGAAGAAAAAAGAATGTCATATTATAAATAAACAATTTAAACATAACGGTCTGCTTTCCCCAGACTATCGACTGTTTCCAAATTGGCATCTTGCAACTATAAGAAATAAAAAGAGCAGAGAAATTCACACTAGGACATGCTATGAAGCAGTTGAGAACTGTATTCTAGTCCAATAACTGGTATCAATCCCCCCGATTTAAAACTATTCCATGTATTTCAGATCTTTCCTTCTCTTTGCTATAAGCAAGGTCTCAGCAATATGTTTAAAATATTTTGTTTGAACCCTTATCTTACACCATATACAAAAATTGCCTCAAAATGGACTAAAAACCTAAATGTAAAACTTAAAACTATAAAACTCCTAGAAGAAAACATAGGGGAAAAGTTTCACGACACTGGATTTGGCAAGGATTTCTTGGACATGACCACATCAAAATTAAAAACTTTTGCACATCAAAGGACACATCAACAGAATGAAAAGAATAGAAGAAAATATTTGCAAATCCTATCTGATAAGGGGTTAATATCCAGAATATGTGAAGAACTCCTACATCTCAACAACAAAACAATCAGAATAAAAAAATTTTTTTAAAGGGTCAAGGATATGAATTGACATTTCTCCAAAAATGATATAGAAATGGCCAACAAGCATATAAGAAGTTCACTGCTAATCCCAGAAAAATGCAAATCAAAACCACAAGATATCACCTCATACCCATTAATATGGCTACTATTAAAACAGAAAACAAGTATTGGTGAGAACGCAGAGCATGTAGAGAAACTGGAATCCTTTTGCACGGCTGGTCAGATTGTAAAACAGTGCAATCGCAATGAAAAACAGTATGAAGTTACCTCAAAAAGTTTGACTACCATATGATCTAACAATCCCACTTCTGGGTACACATCCAAAAGAAGTCAAAGCAGAGTCTCAAAGAGACATTTGTACACTCACGCTCATGGCAGCACTATGCACAACAGCCAAGAGGTAGAAGCAAACCAAATGTCCACTGAAAGATAAACAAAATGTGGTGTATGTATACAATGGACTATTATTCAGCCTTACAAAGGAAGGAAATTCTGTCACATGCTACAACATGGATGAACCTTGAGGTCATCGTGCTAAGTGAAATAAGCAAGTCACACAAAAAAAGACATATACTGTATGATTTCATTTATACGCGATATCTAAAGTATTCAAATTTTTAGAAAGTGGAAGAGTGGTTATCAGGGGCTGGGGAGAGGGGGAAATGGGAAGTTGTTTAATGGGTACAGACAGAGCTTCAGTTTCACAAGATGAAAAAGTTTTGGAGATCTGTTTCACTACATGTGAATATATTTAACACTGTACACTTAAAAATGGTTAAGACAGTAAATTTTATGTGGTTGTCACAATAAAGAGAAAAAGCTGAAGCAATGTTAAATATTATTCTGCTAAATATTCATTACTTTGGTAGGATTTGTTTTACTTTAACCACTGAAAATTCAGCATCCAAACTGAGATATACTATAAGTACAAACCATTTCATCAGATTTCAGTACTTAAAATGGGAAAAAAAGAATGTCAAATCACATTAATAATTTTATATTGATGAAATGTTAACATATTTTGAACATAACTGCTTTAAAATATTGAATTTTTAAAAATGTTATGCTTTAAAAAATAACTAGAGGGGAATGTGGGGTCAATGGAGCTGCATTTGTTTGGAAGGTTAAAGATTGAGCATATTTGTAGGCTGCTGTAAGAAAGAAAGCAGGGAGAAAGAGATTAAACATAAAAAAGAGGGGAGTTAATTAATGAAGCCTCTCTTGAAAGAGACTTGAAGAGATAACGGACACATGTGGAAAAACAGATCTGAGACTTAAGTAGGTAAAGTTCAGAAGGAGACAGACAGGAAGTCCTAGAGAAATTACAGCAGATCGTCTCATTTCCTCCATGAAATAACCAGATTATTTGCAGATTATATAGAAGAGGTGGAGTTGGATGAAAGGGTTTGTAATGGTGAGGTTTTGGAATAAATCATGAGTGTTGAAGAACAAAACCCTTACTGGGTCTAACAGGACCCATATGATCAGCCCATGGCCTACCTCCCTGGCCTCAACCCCTGCGATGGTCCTAGCTCTCTCTCTCATCCACCTCCTCCCCCTCCCTCAAAGTGCCATCCACCTCCTCCCCCTCCCTCAAAGTGCCATCCACCTCCTTCCCCTCCCTCAAAGTGCCATCCACCTCCTTCCCCTCCCTCAAAGTGCCATCCACCTCCTCCCCCTCCCTCAAAGTGCCATCCACCTCCTTCCCCTCCCTCAAAGTGCCATCCACCTCCTTCCCCTCCCTCAAAGTGCCATCCACCTCCAACTGCTTTCTCTGAGGGTTTACCTATGTAACACCTACTCAGCCAGGTATCTGTTAAAGGACAATTTCTTCAGTGAAGTCTTCAGCGATACCCAACTCTGGCAAGACTAGGGTAGTTCCCCTTCTCATAACCCCAGACAACACCCTAAGCCAACACCATCCAGCAGAAAGATAACGTGAGCCACATGTGTCATTTCAAATGTACCAGTAGCTATGTTTAAAAAGAAACAAGTGAATTATTATTATTTTATTTACTTATTTGTTTTTTGAACTGAGTCTAGCTCTGTAGCCCAGGCTGGAATGCAATGGTGTGATCTCATTTCACTGCAACCTCCGCCTCCCGGGTTCAGATGATTCTCTAGCCTTAGCCTCCCAGGTAGCTGGGATTACAGGTGCTTGCCACCACACCCTGCTAAATTTTGTATTTTCAGTAGAGATGGGGTTTCACCATGTTAGCCAAGCTGATCTTGAACTCCTGACCTCAGGTGATCCACCCACCTCAGCCTCCCAAAGTGCTGGGATTTCAGGCGTGAGCCACCGTGCCTGGCCAAATTATTATTTTGAGACAGGGTTTCACTCTTGTTGCCCAGGTTGGAGTGCAGTGGTACAATCACAGCTCACTGCAGCCTCAACCTCCTGGGCTCAGGTGATCCTCCCACCTCAGCCACCTCAGTAGCTGGGATCACAGGCACATGCTAACAGGCCTGGCTAATTTTTTAGAGAGAGATTTCACCATGTTGCCCAGGGTAGGCTCAAAATCCTAGGCTCAAGAGATTCTGCTGCCTTGGCCTCCCGAAGTGCTGGGATTATAGGCATGAGCACCATACTTGGTTGAATTATTTTTAATATTTTATTTAACCCAATAGATCCAGAATATTATCTTGAATCTCGTCTAGATTGTAAACTCCATGAGGATACCACAGCATTCTAAGCTCATTGTCAGACTACAGGATATGTAAGTTTAAGATTTCTAACATGGAAAACTTAGGGAAACAACAAGGTGCCAAATGAATGTTAAAACACAGTGGAAGCAGGCCGGGCATGGTGGTTCACGCCTGTAATCCCAGCACTTAGGGAGGCCAATGCGGACAGTTCACCTGAGTTCAGGAGTTCAACACCAGCGTGGCCAACATTATGAAAACACGTTTCTACTAAAAATACAAAAATTAGCCGGGCATGGTGGCGGGCGCCTGTAATCCCAGCTACTCAGGAGGCTGAGGCAGAAGAATCACTTGAACCCAGGAGGTGGAGGCTGCAGTGAGCTGAGATTGTGCCGCTGTACTCTAGCCTGAGTGACAGAGGAAGACTCTGTCTCCAGAAAAAAAAAAAAAAAAGAAAAAAGAAAACAACAGTGGAAGCAAAGGTCACCCAGGGTTGAGGAGCCAAGGGCATTAGTCACCCGGCTGCAAATGATTAACTCCTTGATTGAATGTCTTTTAAGATTTTTAAATTCTACAAGGGCAGAGACAATCTTGCGTGTGCCACCCAAGTCCAGCACTTCTTAGGTACTTGTTAAATACAACTAAACTGAAAGTCAAAGTTCAAATGTTAAAAATCACATAGAAGTGAAAACTGACTTTGCAAAAAATTGTATCAGTGAAAACGTTATAGCAGTAGGGAGATCTTAGCCAATTATCATCTTGCCTTTAGCTTTCAAGTTGCCTTTAATTATTCCTCAGCTTAAACCAAGCTAATTTTGGGAGACACTTAGTTTATAGTTTAAATGGTAACAGTCCTTCCCCAAAATTCAACTGTCTTTGTAAGTAAAGCTAATGAGGGCCCACCAGACTAGGCAACAGAGGAGCCTGAATTCAGCTAAGGTGTAGACATAAACAGTTGCCAGCCACTATTCCAGAGGTCACAGGATAAGCAACTTCCCCAATTACTCCTGCAGAAAATGTGCAGGAGTACTGGAGATACCGTACTGGAGAACCTGAGATTGGCCTTTCGAGATATTTGTTCAGGTTTTTTTTATTGGACCCACTGACCACTTCTGTGGCCTCACTCAGAAGCCACTCAGAGCATAGGAGGACCATTTCCCACACTCCTATGATTGTGCCCCCAACCAATTAGCAGCAAGCACCCATTGCCTAGCCTCCCCAACCCGTTCCCCCAGACTATCTTTGAAAATAGCCCCCAAATGCTCAGGTAGGCTGATATGGGTAATAACAAAATTCCAGTCTTCTGTTTAGCAAGCTCTATGTGTGTAAAATTATTTCTCTATTGCAATTCCCCTGCCTTGATAAATTGGCTATCTCTGGGCAATGGACAAGAAGAACCCACTGGGCGGTTACAGAAAAAAAAGCCACAATACTGAAATAAGACTTAAGTAAAGGTCTCCAATTTATGTGTTCAGTAATTATTTATTAGTCTAAATGATAAAGGTTCTAACAAACAATTAAGTCTTTAAGATTAGCAGCTGAAATCCCAATGGCGGAGGGTGTGACAGGTATACATATTTCCCAGACTTATCTTACTTTTATCTATAAAGCAAAGTAATAGCTAACAGAACCTTGGAAACTGAGAGGAAATAAAAACACACTCAAAAGTGTTATTTTTATTCTGTTACTCAACAGTCATCAACACAGAATATTTCTATGTCCAAATGTGGGTTTTCCCCCAACCCCGATACACAAAGCAGTGGATGCCAGCTGCATGTCTTCTAATTCAATTCAATTCTGACACTATCTACCTGGAGATATCCTCAGATCCCAAAGCTGAGGGCTTATTCTCCAAGACTGCTCCCCTCTCCCAGACACCAGTCAGGCAGGGCTCCGGAAATTCTGACTGACTGGCCTCAATTTGGGGTTCCCATGTCCCGTCTTTGGGTTCATTTGCTAGAGCAGCTCACAGAACTCAGGGATACACTTACTTAGGTTTACCAGTTTATTATAAAAGATTTCAGAAAGGATACAGATGAAGAGATGCATGCATATGGTTCCTAATAAGTTTGAGTATCCATGTACTCAGCCTACACTAGATTAGCAACAGCAACTCTATGGGGAGGAGCTTCCATGCCCTTCCTGGGGATGCTACCCTCCAGGAACCTCCACATGATAAGCTATCCAGCTATTCAGCAGGTCTCTGAACCCTGTCCTCTCGGGCCTTTTATGAAGACTTCATAATGTGGGTATGGTTGGTTAAATCATTAGCCATTGGTGATCAGCTTACTCTTCAGCTCCTCTGCCCTTCCTGGAGGTTGGTGGTGGGGCTGACAGTCCTAAGCCTCTAATACAGCCTTTCCAGTGACCAGGGCCCATCCTGAAGCTACCTAGGGGCTGCGTTCAGTCAACTCATCAGCATACAAAAAGACAGCTAGCACTCTGCAGATTCCAACGAATTTGGGAGTTATATGCCAGGAAACAGGGATAAGGATCAAATATATATTTCACAGGATCACAGAAGCTTTACTATAGCCAAATACATCTTTCGTTATATAAGATGTAGGTCATCAAAACTTGGCTATCAACACTTTTTACACTGGCCCCTATTGTATACCTTAGAGCAATTTGTTATTTAAAAGAATTCTAAGATTACTTTTCAAGAAAGAATGAAACCCTCATTTGTTTTACATATGAAGGTGATATGCTTTTAAAGTAGACACACAATGATTGTTTTATAGTATGTTACTTGCCTATTGCCTATTTTCTGCATTTGTATCTCTTCCTCATTTCTCATACTCAGCCTAATTTTTTGAGAAAAAATAATTTTTCCCTGCATAATTTCTCCACTAAGGGTAAGTGACTGTCAAAAGTATCAGTCCTAAATCTCCAGGCTGGAAAGATTAAACGTATAAGCTATGCTTACATCCTATCCTCCACAACACTTCTGTTCCTATCTTTTCAGCTATCTTTATCAAGACTTCAGAGGCACTGCAGTGGAGTTTTGCAAATAACCAAGAGAGGACAAATTTATGACATGGCTATTGTCAGTTTACCTCTGAACAAAGCTATATCTCTATCAAATAGCTGAATCATAAGCCATCAATCTCTTACAGTTCTTATATCTTCCGATAAGAACATGAAACACTTCAAGCTTCTTCACTGGATCAATTCTCTTTTGCTTTCCCTCTGACCAACAACTGTGCCAAGGATTTGGAGAAGTCTGTGAGCCAAGCCAGATCAAAGCCAACTTGGATCCAATTTGTTCATTTATATATACTGTCGACAAAAAGAGTCAAACTGTAAAATATTTGAAGAGATTTATTCTGAGCCAAATATGAGTGACCATGGCCCGTGACACAGATCTCAAGAGGTCCTGAGAATATGTGCCCAAGGTTGTTGAGGTGCAGCTTGGTTTTATACATTTTAGGGAGGCATGAGACTTCAATCAAAAAAATTTAAGAATTAGATTCGTTTGGTCCAGAAAGGTGGGACAACCGCAGGGGTTGGTGGGGGATGGCGTTCCAAGCTATAGGTAAATTTAAACATTTTCTGGTTGACAATTGGTTGAGTTTGTCTAAAGACCTGGGATCAACAGAAAGGAATGTCTGAGTTAAGACAAAGAATTGTGGAGACCCAGGTTCTTACTTTCAGAGGAAGTCTTCAGGTAGGCTACAATAGGTTGTAGTAAAATGTTTCTTATCAGACTTAAAGTCTGTGTTAATGTCAGAGAAGTATAATGAGTCGTGTCCAACCCCCACTTCCCAGTCATGGCCCGAAACTGTCTCTCAGGTTAAATTTTAAAAGACCTCTGGCTGAGGAGGAAGTCCATTCAGATGGCTGGGAAGGGGAGAGAGTTTAGAGTTTTATTTTTGGTTTACACTACATTAATATTTACTGTTTAAGTACTTACACATTCTGCAGTTAGCAAAATAGATAGGATCCCAGCTCTAGGAAACATACATTCTAAAGGACAGAACCTACAACACCTGGTTCTTTAGAAACATAGTAACTAGAGGACAATTTATTTTTGTAGTGTCATGAGCACTTGCTTGTTAAAAAATTCCTCTTAATAACTTCTCAGTAGGCTAATACACAAAATAGCCACCTTTTCTGAATACAACCAAACAAAATAATTTATTAACCACAGATTTTCCTACTGTTTTGTACTTTCTGAAGAAAAGAAACAGATGCCAGGAAAGCTAAAGGGGATGTGTTTTGTAAAACTCTCAGGCCCTCCAACAGCGTCAATTTTGGTAGGCCTGCCCCAGTCTTCCAATTCTACATGAAAGATAGATAGATAGATGGATGGATAGATAGATAGATAGATTGATTGATTGATTTTCAACCAACACTGCTTCCTAAATAGAGGAGAACCTATGAAATGAGACCTGTGATTATTTTTTTAAAATCTTGATGCATTTGGATAGAGGAAGATGGGCCTATGAACTATGGCCTTGTAACAGGGGTGAAAGTTAAATAGTTCTTCATAATAAAATTTTAAAATATTTGAATTTTGGGGTGGCAATCAGAAAAAAGAGAAAGAAGAGGGGGAGAAGGCCAGAGCCAACCAGATTATAAGGGCCTGGAGTCCTCCTTTCTTTGCTGGTGGCCAAAATGTATTTTAAGGATAGAAATGCCTAATATTCAATGTCAACACTTCTGGCATTGCTCCACTGTGAACTCCTTCAACCTCCGCTCCCTCTAAGCCTCCCATAAAGCTTACCACATCCATGCAGGCGTCTGTGAACTCTCTTTTTTTTCTTTTCTATTCTTTCCTAGCTCCTGTGAAACACAACTATCCAACAACTGCCATCATGGATCTCTCGACCATCCATTTAGCACCTCCTTAGATTGGTCCAAAACTGAACTTATCTTCTCTTCCGCACCTCTACCATTAATTGTTTTTACCTGCTCCTTCTCATCTCCTCCAACATGCCACTAGCTCATTAATGTCACCATCTAAAGGAACAACTAATATTTACTAAGCACTTGGAATATGCTAGGTACCCTGCCAAGGGCATTACATGCGTAATTCCTCAAACCCAACTAAACAGGTACGACGATCATTTCCCAAATGTTAGGAAATCAAAGTTCTGTCAGGATAGTAATTCTAAGGGTAAGTAACAGAATGAGAATTTGACCCCTGTTTTAATTCCACAGCCAGCTAACTAGTACATGCCAACGCCTGAAGTCAAGCAACTCAGGATTCATCCTTTCCTCCTTAAGCCTATCTAGTCACTTACCCAGTCCAGCCTCCTAGTCATACCTCCTAGATGCCACGTTTCTCCTTCCACTGCCAGCACACTAGCATTTACTAAGTCCTTACTATGTGGCAATCACTATTCTAATATACATGTTTTTTCAAATTCTAGCCCCCAAATTCTGAGATTAAAAAAACTAAGGAACAAAGAGCTTTTAGTGTATGACAGAGCCTAATTCTACCCCAGTTAATCTGAGAGAATTCCTGAGCACTCAACCCCTGCATCGTAACAGCCTCCAACTTAGTCTGGTTACCGCCCATCTGGAAGCCCACCATCCTCCAGACGCTGCAGATAGCTTTCTGGAATGTGAATGTTATCATGACATTCTCCTGCTTAAAATTAGCAGCTCAGGATCACTGACTGGATAAAGTCCAAATTTCTTAATCTGGTATACAAAATCCTTCATTTTTCTGTTCAAGTCAATTCAGTAAATATTTTAGTGCCCAGTGTAAGCAAGAAAGGTGCCAAGTGATCTGAAATGAATAGTATACATATCTCTGACTACCACTTCCACCTTGGACACCGGGTCCTTCAGCCAGACAAGCCCATGTGCAAAGCTCAGAATACAACAGCCTAAAGATACATGCATTTATTTTCAAGTGGTCTGCGTGCCACCTGCCTGCAATGTACAAAATCCCAAACCAATCTGAAGACTAAGTGTCTGTGTGACACCTATTCTTATAGGTCTCCAGGCAGACATGCTCCCTCTTTTAAGTTCAAATTACTTCAGGGTAACTAGTGGAATAAAGGATCAGTTTCCAAACAAGAAAACTTCTGGGCAAGAACCAACCCCTGCCATCAATGCCTGGCATGCAGTAGGCACTTAAACAGTGGCTAAATGAATAAATAATGAAAAAATTTCAAAGTAAATGAGAAGATGAGAGGAACAAGATATATGGAGCATGTAACACACAAGTGGACCGAATTAAAAGTAATGTTATTCTACTTTGGTTTCCATTTGGCCTACTTTTACCCCATGGGAAAACTCACATGTGGGACTTGGACAAGCTAAAAAGACAAAACTTTGTTATTCATGGCTCAAGAAAGCTTTGACAAGCCAAAAAGGATACCAGATTCTTGCTTCCTTCTTTACCGGCCAAAATCAATTTTCTAAAGTGGTATGGGGGTGGGAATAAAATCTAGCAAAGTAAATAAAATTGATCTACTGGGATCCAACTTCATCAGTGCTGCATCGAAGTACATAAAAAAGAAATATTAAAATCTGTCCTGGGAAGGAGGCCAATTTACAAGTAAGTACTATTGCCATAAGAATAGTGAAATTCTTAAAGGCAGTTCCAATAAGCTGGAGTTCACAAGTGTTCCTCCTCCTGCACCGCCACCGCTTTTCACTCAACTTTGTTTCTGATTTCAGTGCTTTTAAAAAGCATAATATACACAGCAAGGCCCATGCATGAGTGTACTTTAGTTCCTGGCACAAACGAACGTCTGGATCCATAAACTTAAACGTAAACTGAAATACTAGAAGAAACACTACATGAGTCAAAAGTCCTTGTTTAAAACGTGGCATAAAGCTTTGAAAAGCGAGTGATGTACTTCCTGAATGATGCTTTGTGTGCAACTGCTTCCAAAGCAAGATCCATATTTTTAAATTACTCCCTGGAAGATGTCAAATCTCTCTCCCACCCTCTTCAGCCTAAAGAGAAAGGTGAGAATTCATAGGCAACAGGCTGGGGCAGAGGGAATGATCTCTCCCCATCCCTTTCCAGAGGAACAAAACCCGATAAAGGCAGCTAGTGCCACTCTCATTGCCAACAACACACACACACACACACACACACACACACACACACAAAATTTAAACACTCACCCCACCTCTCCCTTCCCTTAAGAAGCAAACGACGCCAAGATCTGCACCACGGTGGCCGGAACCAGCAAACGGTAACAGCCGGAGGCCGCCCGCCTACTGGGCGCCTGCAGGCGGCGGGCACCGGGCGTCGACTCTCCCTCCCGGACCAGCCCCACACCCGAGTCCAAGGTGGCCCTGCAGCCCGAGCGAGCGAGGACAGTCGCGGAGGACCAGAGCTCCGGGGAGAGCTGCGGAGCCGCTCCGGCCGCCTCCCGGGGCGCGGCGCTGCCCCACACCCCGCCGACGCCCGCACCTGAGGCGGCTGCCCGGAGCCGGCGAGAGGGCGCGCAGCGAGGCGGGCAGGGCAAAGTTACTCACTGGGAAGGCGCGGCTGCCCGGCACTAGCTCCCGCTCTACGCAGCCCGCTGAGGGAGCAGAGAACCAGCCCAGCTCAGCTCCGCCGCCGCCGCAGCCGCCGCGGATTTCCTGGCAAGAAACAAACTCCGGCCAAGACTTCACTTCTCAACCGCCCCTGCTGCCTTCCCGGGGGCGAGCGCCAAGGCCAGGCGGCCCAACCCGCACCCGGGCCAATCGGAGGCAGCACAGGGCGGGAGGGGGGTGGGCCAGAGGGCGGCTCCACCTATCCGAGAGCTCGGGAGGCGGGCCAGAAGAGGGACCGTCACTCCCGGGTTAGAGTGAGACCACTCCGCCCTCGCTGCCCGCCTCCCCCACCCGCCCCGGGCTGTCCCCGCCGCCCGCCTGATTCCCCTGCGGAAGCTCCGCTGGCGAGGTGCCGGCGCGCACCCTCGGCAGCCGCCAGGAATGGCACAGCTGGGGAGGGAGTGAACATCCAGCGGAATCGCGGGGAGGGGTAGGGGAGGAGAACAGGTGGCGCAGGGAAGCAGAAACATAGGTGCGCAGGACCACAGGAGAGCTGGAGTAGAGCAGGGTCGGGGCCGGCGGCCAGGGGAGAAGAAGGGTCGATTCGCGATGAACCGCACATGAGGGAGGGCGGCGAGGGCCGGGACGCAGGGAGCAGGGCGGAGAGCGAGCCCGGGCGGTGAAAGGTTGCCGAGGCGGGGGCTGGGCACCTGAGAACAAAGGTGAGGGCGGGTTCCGCAGGTGAGGAGGTTTGAGGAGCTACAGTGGGTAAGGGAAAAAGGACGTCCACTGCTGGAGAGGACGCGCTCCGGGGGTATAAGGAATTCTAGGACCGAAGAAAGGATGAAGTGGGAAACAGTTTTCTTACAAACTCTCACTCCCTCAGAAGAGAAAGACATTTCTTTCCTGCCCTTTTTTGACCCAGTCGAGAATGCAGCTGCAAGCTCCCCGGTCAAACACCGCCTTCAACCCGTGTTCTGTTGTGACTCATCTCGCACATGACCCCCTCTCTCTCTCCAAGGTGTGTTGACCAGCTAGAGCCTAAGCCTGTCGTCCCAACAGGCCCGGGAGGGCCAAGGTCCTGGGAAGGGCCACCCTGGCTCAACACCGCCCCAGTGGGGGAGTCGGGCCTATTTCGGACTTGCCATTGTGAAGGGAAGTGATTTGGGGGCGTCAGGTAAGGCCCCGCTCCTTCGCCATCACCTGGTGAAAGGTACCAGGGCTCTGGGGCGCCCGCAGGCAGGGCTGGGCCTCGGGGTAAAGCGGCGCTGGCCCCGCCCTCTGCCCCCCCTGCGGCGGGTGGCCTAGCTGGGGCGCCCAGGTGAGTCAAGGGGCGGTGAGCCACCGCCCACCCCGAGCCGGGGCGGGGCTTGGGGGCGGAGTCTCATGCTCCGCCCCGCCGTTGGGCCCTGCCGCGCCGCTGCGGCTCCTCCTCTCTCCTTCCGTCCTCCGCGCCTTCCGTCGGTCGGTCTTTCCTTCCTGCTTCGCCTCCACGCCTCGCGCTATGGGGCAGAGCCCCCGATACGCTAGCACCACTTGAGGATCCAGAAACCGCCTCCACGATGGAAGAGGACCAGGAACTGGAGAGGTAACGGCCAAGGAGGAGGCGGGCGAAGCGGGCCGCGCCCAAGGGGAGCGGGTGGCCGAGGGGCACGCGGCCTGGCCTGACAGCCTGGGCCTGACTCCGGGCGCAGGGAAGAGGCATGGAGAGAGAAGCGGGAGGAGACATGAATGTGTTTCAATTGAGAGGCTGAAAGGTACGCTAGGTATCAAGGAGGGAAGACAAGTTGGGAGACCAGAGTTAAGTCCCCAAACTGCCTACCCCCATTAGAACGGCAGCATGTAAAATCAAGCCCCGGGCCTCTGCTCCTTGAGGACGGTACTGATGCCTCTGTCCCTGTAACTACGGTTCACTTTCCTTCTCTGTGCAGACAGCTCCTAAAGCCACTCCTCTGTGCACTGAGCTCTTAAATCTCCCTCCTGCTTGACTCCTGGACCTTCCATTCTCCTAGTTTCCTTCTCTTGCAAAATGGAAGCTGCATTCCATTTTGGGCCTGCACATTGATCATCTGTATCCTCTATTTTTATATTGGAGCAATTGGGATTTCTATGCCTTTCAACCCCATTTTCATCCTCTAGCAGGGCCCATCCTATTCCAATCTTATCCCTTGCTTGTGACTCTACCAAAGAATATTTTTGCAAACACTTAAGTTTGTGTTTTTCTAAGAAAGCTCCCCTTGTGGCCAGTGTGGATGGTCAAATGGAGCATGGAAAAACCGGAGGCAATAAATTAAATATTTATCGATAAGAGTTTGTGGAGGCAGGAAAATGAGAGGCAAATGGTTCTATGTAGCTGGAGTAGATTAATAATGTGTTGCAATGTGATATAGTAAATGAAAAAAAGCTAGTTACAAAACAATATTCAGTATGATCTCATTTTTATAAAAAATATGTGTGTAGAAAAATGTCTGGATTGAAGACCTCAATGGCTGAAGGCGAGAGGAAGACAGCCCTGGAAATGGTCCAGGCAGCTGGAACAGATAGACACTGTGTGACATTTGTATTGCACGAGGAGGACCATACCCTAGGAAATTCTCTGCGTTACATGATCATGAAGAACCCGGAAGTGGAATTTTGTGGTTACACTACGACCCATCCTTCAGAGAGCAAAATCAATTTACGCATTCAGACTCGAGGTGCCCTTCCAGCTGTTGAGCCATTTCAGAGAGGCCTGAATGAGCTCATGAATGTCTGCCAACATGTGCTTGACAAGTTTGAGGCCAGCATAAAGGAATATAAGGATCAAAAAGCAAGCAGAAATGAATCCACATTCTAGTCCCTTATGCAGTATACAAGGAGAACTGTTCTCTAGTATATTCTCTTCCTGATGGTACAGAACCCAGAATTAGAAGTTTGTGATCAAAGCATACTCTGTCCTTCAGAAAGGCATGGTTCTAGCTGTTGACCTCTTGAAGCTGTTGGAATCTCTGCAAGAACCTCTGTATTCTTCTAATAAATTCCCTCTTTTATTTAAAGTAGTTTGACTGATTTCTGTTCCATGCAAATGATCCTCGAGGATGACTTTTTTTTCTTTCAATTAAGCCAGCATGGAAAATGATGAAACTGAGAATATCAGAGGCCTAAACAAGAACTGTGATCATGGGAATTAAAAGGAGTATATATCCATGTCTGTAATTGGGGTGGTGGGGGTAAGGGGAGAGACAAAAAGCTTGACCCCAGTTAGACTGTGGTTGGTTTAAAAAAAGAAAAAGATGGGGTGGGGAGTTGGCTTGTTGCTAAACTTTTTTGCTTTTAAAGAATTACATCATTTGCTGTGATTGGTAGACTGAGCAAGGGTAGGGAATAATTTGAAAGAATTGTGAGAATTCTGGGTTTACATGAGAGTTTGAGTTGGTATCGGGCTCCATCTTTGAGTCATTTACAGGAAGGATACCAGTTTACTGCTTGAATTTTGGGATATAGATGTTTAGTCAGGATCTAAGTAAGGTAAGACATTTTGATTATGTTACAGGAGAAAATTGGGATGACTAGATAACATTTTCTGTCCTTAGGTAGGTATAGCCTAGGGTAACATAGAAGAAACCATGTTTGAAAAAAGGTAAAGCCAAGGAGAAGGAAAATTCCATGTAGGGGAAATAACCATTCTGGAAAACACATACCCCATCTGCCAGTGCTCTGTGCTTTGAGGCCTTGTTTATGCTACCCCTGCTTCCTGGGGCAGTCTTACTCCTGCCATACTCTTAAGTCAAAACTTATGTGTCGGGCCCCCCAGCCTAGTTTGGGTACTTCTTTGTGCTTTCATTACACCCTGTGTTTCCTGGCCTTGGCATTTACTATGCTATTGGTAGTGCTTGTCTACCCACTATACCAACTTGCAGGTCAGCATGATTCTGGTGCCTGGAACACCTGACAGGTAGGGAACACTTAGTAAATACTCTGTGAATTCATGTAATTCGTTATGGCATGCAGCTTTTCAGTCACTCACTCAAACCTGACCTCTTATACTAGCCTGCCATAGAGCCTACATTTCTTACACGCAGTCAACTTCTTTAAAGATATTTCCATATTTTTGAGCACTAGTATGTACAAGGCCTTGGGGATAGATATATAGCTATGGTGGATGAGACAGAGTAAGTCCTGTTTTCATAAAGCATGTGTTACAATAAGATCCCCTTTTTAAAAAAATTGTGAGGCTCAGCATGGTGGCTCAGGCCTGGGAAGCCAAGGTGGGAGGATCACTTGAGCCCAGGAGTTTGAGACAAACCTGGGCAACACAGGGAGACCCTGTCTCTACAAAAAAAAATTAAAAAGCTAGCCAGGCCTGGTGGCACATGCCTGTAGTCCCAACTACTTGGGAGGCTGAGGTGAGAGTATAGCTTGAACACAGGAGGTCGAGGCTTCAATGATCCATGATCACACCACTATACTCCAGCCTGGGTGACAGAGCGAGACTCTGTCTCAAAAAATATATAAAACTAAAAACTTGTAATTCTGTGAAAGCAACAAATGTAGGGTCAAGGTAGAAAACATGAGAAAGGAATCTACTTTAGGCATGGGAGTTAGGAAAGGTGTTCTGGAGATTACAGGGAGAGAGCTGGCTGTGCAAAGAGGTGAGAAAATGCATTCTAGGGGTATAGCATATGCAAAGATCCTGAAGCAGAAAACTCGTGGTGTGAGGAACTGAAGATACTGGAAGAAGATTTGCATGTTTGTAGCACAGTAGACAAGGAGAAGAGTCTGTCCTCGAGTTCATGGGAGGAAGAGGTGTGGTAGTAGGGATTTTGGATTTTAAGTGCAGTGGGAATGACATCTTCGTTACTTTGATTACAGTGTAGGGAGGAGATGAATTATAGGGAGGCTGGAGTAGAGGCAGAGAGAGACACTAAAGAGTGGAAGTGACCTACCTGGAAGGATGGAAGCTAATGATGGAGAAGAGAAGGTAGGTGTGAGGTATATTTTAGAATTGTCAAAGAATTGGTACACCTCACGAATTGAATGGAAGATGAAGAATCAGAAAGATGACTACTCCCTAGCTTTAGAGCCAATTACTGAAACTGGAAAGCTTAAAATGGAAAATAGATTGGGAGGTGGAAAATATAGGAGTCAAGAGTTTCGTTTTGAACATTGTAAGCAGTGGCTATGTAAGTTGGAGATCACGGAATAGATCTAAGCTGGAGACAAATTTTGTGAGTCCTTGCCATAAAGATGACATAAATTGACTAACAAAATAGAGGGTGACAAAGAAGTGGGCCCAGAACCAAGCCCTAGGCAACTTCAGTATTTAAAGTTTGGGTCAATGCGATGGTAGAAAAATGCAAAAGTAGGGTGTAGAAGCCAAGGCTTTCAAATAGGGACTAGAAAAATGTCCCCTGGAGTTAACATGGAGGTCACCGACCGGTAGCAGCATTAGTTTACTGCCTAAGAAGAGTAAACATTAACACTCATACAGAGGAATGGCTTAGTTTGGTTTTCCAATAAAAGAATCACGAAGACACTGGAAGAGGTGAGTTTAGGTGGGAGCAAGGATGTCATAGGACAAGGATGGAGAATATTCTTTTTGGTGATGGAAATTCTGGAAAGTCAATGTTTGTTTAAGGGCATCAGCCTTTGAAGATAAAAGGAAGCTCAAAAAGGATGTGGAAAAGGTTTAAAAACTTCTTTGTGTCTCCCAAAACTTTGCCTGTGGGTATAGTAAACAGAATTACTTACATGGAGTTTAATTCCTCTGAATTAAGGCCTGTCAGGAAATGAAAACAAAGTTTAATTAGTGGACATCAAGGTACAGCCTGATGATGGTAGATAAAGCACAGTGAGAAACACATCCAAAGGCTACCACTCACTGCATCACATGACTTCATTGCACCCAAAAGGATTTAGACTGATGACACAGCATGCAGTCTTGAATCTCTTTAGGGTAGTCATAAACTCACAGGTTCATATCAAACACCTGCAGAAGGCAGTTGGGTAAAGAGAAGGAACTGCAAACTAGGCAGGCAGATTAACCAAGAGTCTTGTACATGTGAAAGGAATCTGCATAGTCTGTAGGGACCTGAGGGAAAGCTGAGTTGGTCCAAAAAGGGCCAGGGAGATGAATATGAATCATACTCATACATAACCGTGAAAAAGTAACCTGCATCTGATTTTCACTCCAATAGCATTTCATTCTAAATAAACTCATGCCGGTGATTCAAGATCAGAAGTTCTTCAGCTATTAAGTACTATGACTTTTAAAAAGCCAATTATTAAATAATATATACCAAAGGCTTTTAATATATTGTAATTCTGAATACGAGCTGGCCCTTTTTATTTTCAAAGTAATTTACAAGCTAACTATTTATAAATTGCATATAGCTGTAACATCTAAGTACTCTAATTAGTTGACATAATGCACAGGTTCACACAGAATCTCTAGAGATGAAAAGGTGTCTACATGCAAAGTGGTCTCTTCAGTACTGACCCAAAGATTGGATTATCTTGCATCTCAAGATATATGAAAGCATATCAAGTTCCATGGCCTCTTCCCATCCTTCTGTTAGTTTCCCTTAAACATGTTACTCAGATTTTAGATGGTCTCCAGATCACTAGACAAAAGTCATCTTTTTGGTTAGCATGATTTAAAGTCATTCTTTGTCACAACCCTTAAACTGGGCTCTTAGGAGGTTTACCCAAACCTACCCATCTGCTTTCAAGTACATGTTAAGACCCCCAAACCCAGCCTTTTTTTGCTCAAATTCTTAATGTTGCTTTTTCTTTTGCTGCTTTATAAACTATCCTGGTGTACCGTGGTTCATTTACCCCTTACCATGTGGATCTGGTGTTTTTTTTTTTTTTTCATGATGAATTCTTCTCAAACTTGTATTACTAAATCTCTAATTATTTAACTATACAGTAAGTATGTACCTAATAGTAGCACAGAGCTGAGAAATGGTGGAAATAAGAGAAAATGAGTCTGTCCTGAAAAGCCTTATGTGGTTTTGTAATACGCAGAGAAGAGCTGTACACATGAAAAAGAAAAAATGAAGGGCCCAAATGTGCAGTGTAGAGTATTGTGATGAATGCAGAATGGGATCGGTAAAAGACACTACAGAAGCATCGTGAGCACCCATTCTGTCAGCCACTGAAGATCGCAAATAAGAATTGGTGGCTTATAAAATATTAATAACTGGAATAAATGGTTTCCTTTTTCCCAGTGTAAGAGAGCTGTTAAAGATTCTTGAGCTAGAACTGCCATAAAGTTTTTACTTTTTTTGTTTTTTGTCCCATGTGATGTGCAGAATGGGTGAGTGGAAGGAAACTGGAAGACAGCAGTGTGTTGGGGACATTTGTAATAGTCCAGGTATAATGTAAGGAGGGCACAGTTGTAGGAGAGGAAATAAAAGGATGGATTAAAAAAATTCTTAAAAGAAGTAACTTGGAGACAGATTCTATATGGGGCGAAGGTCATAGAAGAGTTGCAGATAAACCCAGAGTCCCCATGTCCAGGTTCATTTATCCCTTGGTTTATCCTACCACTCCCTCACAACCAAAAACCAGTAAAGCAGGCTTTATCATTTCTTTTTCTCCAGCCTGTCCTTACTAATAGGAGTTAGTGGGTGCAACCACCCTTACCTCCTTTCCTGACCCATATCAGAAGAATTCATGTCTTTTACAAGGATATGAAGCCAGGGCTACAGATGTGAAAATTGAGAGTGGGAGAGGAGATCAGGGCAGTGAACAGCCTGGCTCTTGCTGTCTGTGCTCACCGAGTTCCTTGCTTCACAGGAATGTTTTCATTCGTTCGTTCCGTAAAGATCATTGAACACATAGTATATGGAGGCACAGCTTAGGGAAATAGCAGTGAATAAGTTGACCCACATGCAGTTTATTTTTTAATGGCAAAGTTAGACAATAAAGAAACAAATGCAAACAAATTGAATTTCAGGTAGTAAAAGAATGATGACAAGGAGAAAACACAGATTGAGTACTTACGGAAGGCCTTTCTGAGGAGGCGACATTTGAGCAGAGAAATACAAGAGAGAGACCAAGGATAAAAGAGAATGAGCCCAGAATTTTCTTTAAAACTTGAGCTTAGATTATTCAGCAACGAAAGCAAAATTATGAACTTTTCTAGAAGAATAAATTGTACATTTCAGCCTTGTGTGTGTCTGTGATTTTTATTAGTGCCTAAATTTTTATCATCTGTCTTTAATCTGTATATGTGTTTACCTAACAATTATAGTAAAGAATATTAAACTACTCTGTGGGAAGGAGGATATATAGGCTATTGGAGGTATCTTCGATTGGTTGATATATGTGTGTATATTGGAAGGGCTTATTTTAATGGAACTTTTCTTTTTTAGAAAAGTACACTTTTTTTTTCTTTTTTTTGAGACAGTCTGTCTGCTACCCAGGCTGGAGTGCCGTGATGCAATCTCAACTCACTGCAGCCTCGACCTCCCAGGCTCAAGCAGTCCCCCCACCTCAGCCTCCTGAGTAGCTGAGACTATAGGCATGTGCCACCATGCCTGGCTAATTTTATTTTTTGGTGGAGACAAAGTCTCACCATGTTCCCCAGGCTGGTCTTGAACTCCTGGACTCAAGTGATCCTCCTGCCTCAGCCTCCCAAAGTGCTAGGATTATAGGTGTGAGCCACCATACCCAGCCAAAACAGACCTTCCTTAGGAATAGAAGTTGATAGGTGTGGGATCCTGGATACCTTTTCAGTAAGCATAGTCATAGCAAACTGAGGCAGTGTAAAATCGGAGTTAAGAGCTGTTGGAATCACACTGCCTGGGTTTTGATCCTGGCTCTAGACTTTAGCCATGTGCCCTTGGATATACTGTTTGGCCTCTGTGTACCTGAGTGTCATCTTCTGTAAATTGGGATAACAATAATACCATATAGGGATGTTATAACTGTCAAGTACTTGAACCATAAAGCATGCTCTCAATCAATGTTATCTATTAATATTATTATTGTAATATCATTGATGTTGAACAAGCTAGGTTGGTTTATATTTCTTCAAGGTGAAAACTTTGAAACAAAAAATCTGTTATATTTCTGTTTACTTCAGTCTAGAATATGAATTTGAGGACCTCTGTATGGAAGGTTATCAATCTGTTAAAGCCATAGCTTTTAAGAAAAATGCTTTAAAATAGAATTTTAATCAATAGGATATAAAAAAAATCATAGACAAATTGTGTTTCTCTTCTTAAAAAGAAATTAAGATTCTGATGGAACATTCATAATCTTCCTTAAGCTTTAAGATAAAGGTTAAGCAGAAAGAAAAGCAAGTTCTCTAGCAGATGGATACCTGGCTTGGTGCCAGGTATCTGGAATATTGGTAGGAAGCCAGGGCTTAATTTAGGTCAGTTGATCATAAAAACTGCATTAAAAAGACTATATTTATTTTTTTTTATTTATTTTTTATTTTTTTTTTTTGAGACAGAGTCTCACTCTGTCACCCAGGCTGGAGTACAGTGGTGTGATCTCAGCTCACTGCAACCTCCACCTCCTGGGTTCAAGCAATTCTCCTGCCTCAGCCTCCTGAGTAGCTGGGACTACAGGCATGTGCTACCACGCCCGGCTAATTTTTGTATTTTTTAGTAGAGATGGGGTTTCACCATATTGGACAGGCTGGTCTCGAACTCCTGACCCCATGATTCACCTGCCTGGGCCTCCCAAAGTGCTGGGATTACAGCTGTGAGCCACCACGCCCAGCCCGATTTTTTTAATTTAGTACTTGTTCCTCAGTATATTCCCTGTCTGTTATGCAAGGCACTTAGCATAGCTCAAAAAGAAAAGCTACATTGGTGCTTTTCCAAGTTTTAGCTTCCTGACTTGAGTCAAACCTCAAAAAAATCATAAATAATATTCTCCCTGCCCCCGCTGTTCTATTAAAAGGACTCCAAGAGAAAATCCAGCAGCCTGAAGTATCTAATCAGGCAGAGACTCAACTAGTTAGCTTAAACAACAGCTTGGGGTTACAATTTTTGTTTTTCTTTTTCATGGGTGGGAGAGACTTTCTTTTTCTCTACCAACCTCTTTCAAGGCAGTGTTGTATAGAGGCAAAGGGTAGGGACTCTGAAGTCAGAAGGCCTGGTGGTTCTATACTTCCTGTCTAGAGCCAGGGTTAAGTGACTTAACCTTTCTGAGCCTCCGTTTCCTTACCTATAAAATTAGGCTAATAATAACAACTACTACATAGGGCTATTGTGAAAAATAAATGAAATAAAGCATTTAGCACAATTTCTAGTACACTTAAATACTCAAACATTAGCTACTGCTTTTGATATATATGGTTGTTGTTCAAGCCAGTTAGTGGTAAACTAATGGTCTTCATAGTACAGGTTGTGTCTCATTATCCATAGGAGCCCTCCTGGCTGGCTTGCATGAGCTGCCCCCCAACCCCCTGCCACACGACAGCATCACCTGTGACTCTTGCCACGCTGGCCTTCTCACTTCTTTTATTTATATAAGCCCAACATTACCATTTCAGTGCCATGGCACTTGCCCTTTACTTCCTGAACCTCTCTTCCCCTAAGTCTTCACATGCCCTGTCCCTTTCCAAAGTTGTTTGCTCAGAGAGACCATCCTTGACTGCGTGTTAGTCCATTGCTGCATAACAGATTATCCCAAAACTTAGTGGCTGAAAGCAACAAATATTTTTCGGCTTCTGTGGGTCAAGAATCTGAGTGGAGCTTAGCTGGGTGATTCTGACTCAGGGATTCTGACTCAGGGTGTCTGACAAGGCTGTAGTCAAGATGTCATCCAGGCTGCAGTCTCAAGGCTTGCAGGGAGAGGATTTACCCACAAGCTCACTCATATGAGGCTGCTTCATGCCATGGTAGCTGGCTTCCTGACAGAATTAGAGAGAACCCAAGGCAGACACCAGTCTTTTTATACCCTGCTCCAAAAGTGGTATCCCATTGCCTCTGCTCTATTCTGTTGGTTAGACATGAGTCGGTAAGTCCATCCGACACTTTAAGAGGAGGGGAGTACATGAGGGTCTGAATACCAGGATGTGGGTATCCCTGGCACCATCTTAGAGGCTGCTTACTGTCGCCTTCTCTAAAGTGGCATATGCACCCACATACAAACCTCCATCACTCTCTATTCCCTTACCTTGCTATACTCCTTCATAGTACTCATTGTCAACTGACATTATATTATATATTTATCTATTTATTGTCTAACTCTAATTGAAAAGTAGCTCCTTGGCTGCAAGGGTTTGTCCTTGTTTGCTTCTGAATCCCCAGCACTTAAAACTGGGTCAGGCACACAGTAGGCTTTCATTAATGTTTATTCAGAAAGTGAATGTATGCATGATTACATATCAGCGTCAGAATATGCATGCCACAATAGGGAGAAGGACTGATGATTCGTCATGACATTATTTTGTACACTTCTCAGCTGACACTTGCAACTCAGAAAGCCACCTCTGTAACAAGCTTCAAGAAGACAAAAAATTGAGACAAGGAACCATGCCTATCTTTTGGCTTCAGTGGGAGGAGGAGCTGGGGGGAGTAGGGGTAAGCATCATAGAGAGCCTTGATAAGGGTGGTTATGCTTTATATTCTGTTTCATTTTTGTCTTCTCTGTCCTCAAGAGCCTCTAACTGCTATCTTCACCACCTTGATCCCATGCTTCAGCTGTTATCTTGTCCCCTATTGGTCTAAAAAGGTAGAGTTATCTCCCACTTGAAGTTGATTGACGGATATTTTTACTTTGCAACAGCAGTATGGGAGAGTGATATGGATTTTCCCAAGGAAAATCCCCACAGAACTCTAGCAGAGAAAAAGTTGTAGGATTGTTTTTTTGAGTACCATGACGTGGAACTTAAAGGATTTGATTCCAAGGTATGCTGTTTTTTCAGTGCCAAATAGTACACTCATTTCCTAACCAGCTATCTCGTAAATCTGTGCCATTTACTACAAATAGCATTGCTTTGAAAAAATAACAAATGCATGCATTTGTTTTCCCAGCAGCTGTTTAAGGTTCTTTTGTCTTCCAGGTGCCAGGAATGCAAAGACAAATTTCATTTTGTGCCTACCTTCACAGAGTTTGCAATACAACTAGACCAAAGAGCTGTGTAGTATTGAATTCCTGAAGAATAGGTGTCATTTATTCCAACTCTTTCACCTCATTAAAATTGCAACCACCTCCCCCCCCACACCCAGCACTCTTACTTGGTAGTATTTTTTTCTGTAGCACTTACCTTCTAACATATATATAATTTACCTATTTATTGTATTCATTATACATGGCCTTCCCCTCTGTTCCTCAAACACACACACTGTAGCATAAGCTCCATGAAAGCACAAATTTTTGTTTGAATGTTCACTGATGTATCCATAGAACAATGCCTGGCTCGCAGCAGGTGTTCAAAAAATGTTTATCAAATGAATGAACAGAAGATTGACTCTGTATTATTTTTTTATTAAATACCCCAAAAGCTGAACTTGAATTTAAAAATGGAACTAACTATTCTATAAGCTTCGAATTGAGAACCACAAATTTGTGGTTGTGTGTCTTCAACTCCATAGTCTGTGACATGTAGATGACAAGAGACTAGGCTTGTCCAGAAGGAGTCAGACCTAGAGGTTCATTTAGGCAAAGGGTGACCATGAGAACTGACACCTGCCCCCTCCACCCCAAGGCTCACAGTGTTGGTTTTGTGAGCACCTGTTCTACCCATATACCTACTGTGTGGTTTCAGATTTGGGGAATTCACAGACCAATAATATTTCAGAAAAACGTAATGGGGTGAAAGGATGTGGGATTGCTTAAGTTTTATTTTGCCCTTGCTTTGTGAAATGGACTTTCCCTCACTTCAGTGGAAAATCGCCAGAAATCCCAGTCATTATTTAGGTGACCTAAAGCACTTGAAAGATAAAACAAAGACTTAAAGCATTCAATAATTTGATGTCTCTTGTGCCATTTTTATCATGTTAGCTCCACAATAAGATGAACAGACTCTTGGACTTTTCCCTTGGGTCTTGATGAACATTTGTCTACAACTGTTAATAAGTTACATGGAATCTACGAATAAATTTTCATTGGAACTCAAATTTCGAGTGAAGGATCACCCAACTTTGCTATCCCTTGTCTAACATTATTTTCAGATCCTGATTTGCTTTTTTCCTCTGTTCTGCATATAATATAAGTACTGGTGCTTGGAATACTTAACAAGGGGTTTTTGTTGTTGTCATTGCTTCCAAACGGGATTAAAATAAAATTGGTAATATAAGCTTCATTTATCACCTCATTCACCCCTGAAGATGAAGAGTAAAAGAGTACCATCATCATGTTCTTGTCAGAGTAAATGAGTTAGATTTATGTTATTTGTCAGACCTTGTCATCAAAGCCCTCTGGACTTGATTCTACTTTTTATTCTAGTTTTACTTCTGCATTTTGTTTATTGGCTTGTTTACATGGCAAAGATTGCAGTTTGTCCTTAAATGGCTGGAAAATATTAGGGATTCTAGGGATTTATGATTAGAAACTTATGATTAGTTTGTTTCTAATCATAAGCAAAGACTGTACTTTGTCCTTAAATGGTTGGAAAACATTAGGGATTCTAGGGGTTTATGATGAGGAACTGTTGTGCTGAAAATGTCTGTCTTTGGAAGTGTTAGCTTACAGGTGTGTCACTGTCTGCTGCCCAGACTTGTAACAAGCAAGCAGAGGATTCCCTTCCTGTTTGCTGGTTCTAATAAGTTGGTCCCCATCAGAGAGCAATGAAGGATCAGAACAAGCCAGAACATGAGGAAGCCAACTAGGCTTATTCCTGGCCAAAAGCAGACAGCCTAACAGACACGTAACTGTGACTATAAAGTAAGAAGACTGATTTGCCTCATCAGGTGGGAAAACCAGTTTAATCCTCCTTCAAGGTAGATAGTGTCTTTTACCATTTATAGAAAAGGCAACTGAGACCTGGGGAAGTTAGGTAACCAGCCTAAGGTTATATGACTAGTAAGTAGATAGGAACCCAGGATGGCCTGACTCCCTTGACTCTGCTTTGTTGTTGTTGTTGTTGTTGTTGTTGTTGTTGTTGTCTGACACAGGGTCCCACTCTGTCACCCAGGCTGGAATGCAGTGGCGTGATCTTGACTCACTGCAGCCTCAACCTCCTGGGCTCAAGCAATCCTCCCACCTCAGCCTCCTGAGTAGCTGGAACCATAGGTGCAGACCACCAAGACTGGCTAATTTTTGTATTTTTCGTAGGGACGGGGTTTTGCCATGTTGCCCAGGCTAGTCTTGAACTCCTGAGCTCAAGCTATCCACCTGCTTTAGCCTCTCAAAGTTCTGGGATTAGTCATGAGCCACCACACCTGGCCAAACTCAGCTTTTAATAGGCGTGATGTCGATGTTAACCTGCCTTGGACTCATATGAAGATAACAGCGTTGCCAGAGCATATGCTCCAAGGACAGTTTAAGAGACAGAATTGTTGGCCTAGCTGAAACATGTTGGAAATGGGGCTGTTTTTTATAATCTTAAACATGAGAAGAATCAAATACATGAAAGAGTAACTTGTTAAGAACCCAGATAAAGATCTACTGATAATACTTGGTTTGTGAAAATACTATTTTCCATATTATTAAACCTTATTAGCATTATCTTTAAATATGTTTAACTTTTTCATCTATATTGCGCCAAAGCAGCATTTGATCATCCTCAAAGTATAGAAACTTTTATTCATGGATTGAATAAAATAAGGGTATGTGTTATTTGACAGGACTCTGGATATAAAGTCAGAAAGCTCTGGGGGAGAGTCAGCTGTACCCCTTCCTGGTTGACCTCAGACAAGGCAGCCTCCCTAAGCCTTGGTTGCCTAACCAATAAAAGGGAAACAGGAATTCCAAGGGTTCTTCTGAGACTCGATGAGGTAATATATATTATTCTATAAATTGCCATGTACATGATATTATTTTAGTTAATATACATAACTATCAATAGTATATCTATGATTACTGTAAATTATAGTATTACTAGAAATTATAGTATAACTATAAAATGGTTATTTTTAAAAATCTATAAAATGGTTATTTAAAAAAAATTTTTAAATAATAACTTAGATTTGTTCAGTGCTTTATAGTTACAAAGTAACTGTATATATAATTGTATTTAATCCCCAGAAGAATTCTGGAAGGGTAGTAGAAATATCTTCATTTTAATACCATAGCTCTGTGACCTTGAATATCACAGGATCACAGAGCTACTAGGGGCAGAACTGGGACTCATTTTCTCACCACTATATTGTGGCTGCTTTCTTATTCTCTTAAGGTGACTTGATGGTGTCCTAGATTTAAAACTATAAAGGAAGAACTGCATAATCTGTCTTCTAAAAGCATTGAGAGGTGTCGTAGGGACTACATAAAGATAGAACAGTTACTGAGTAAGTCTGTTCAGTCCGAAGTTTTCAGGTAAGAAATTCTGCTCTGAAGCTTGTGTATTTCAGATCACAATAATCATGGACACATCACATAGCATTGGGGTGGTGTTAGTGTTGATACTTACAGTGTTGTCCTCAAAAGGTAATGATCCTGGGCTAAAATATAATCTGTCTCCTCATCATTTCTCCCTAGGGTGACCATACATGCCATCTAGGCTTTGAGAGGAAAAAAATAAATGTTGACAATTTTGAGTTAAATTTTCAAAAACCAAATATTATTTAGTGTTAAACAAGTTGTTAACTTCTCTAAACCAATTTCCTTGGCTTTATATGACAAAGTTAAACTAGATGTCCTCTAAGTCTAACATTTGAGAAATTTTTCCCTTATATTTTGTAATAACATAGATTGTATTTAATGGGTCTTTACCTGAACATTTTGGGTTTTTTTTTTTTCCTTGAAAACTACAGTGAAAAGATCCTTGGAACTTTTCTAAAAACACTGGGTATATAGGAATTAATGTTAATGAAGTATATGTCCCAACTTGTATCAGGCAAATGCTAAGAGGGAATTGTAAATTTAGGGGTCTGATATTTCAAATGAGATGTGAAAGTATGGTCCAAGCATTTGTACTGAAAATGCAGTGCCCCTTTTTTGGTAAGCGTAAGAGTGTATTAGACTTTGGGAGGAAGCCAAATTATGCTGTTTGGATAATCAGCATGATCTGTCTCTCAGAATTTTCCCCTGCAGTCTCAATTGGGTACCTATTCTATTTTTAACTGAGTTCTAAACTCTTTGTTAGCATTGCTCCATCCAATTAAACTGCAGCTGCTGTTCATCCCTAAAGATTGTTTATGTTTCAGTGGATGAGATGGTCCTAATATGTACGGCTACTTAAAGCATAATTTTAATTCATGGACAAGAAAATATTATGTTTAAATTTTGGATATTTTGTAAAACAGTGCATAAACATTGGCTCTGGAACATGCTTTCACATTTCCCTTCTTGGTTATATCATCACATATAATTTATAAGCCTCTGAATGATAAAGTGTGGTGTTAAAGTTTGCTGGATTTTGGTTGTCTTGCAGCTGGTTTCTGATGCCAAAATCATCAATTATATTACTCTCTGTTGTTTCTTTTGGCAGGTGATGTGTTGTTGGTATGATATGTGGTATGATCTAAAGTAAAGGTTGGCTTAATCAGTAATGGAATTTTCCATGCCTTGGGTTTGTCTCCTATAGAGATTAGTCTCCGTGAGCTGCTTCAGTTAATCAGCTCCTTTCAGTTAATCTCTGCAGCCTTTCTAGTGGTTCCTCCTGTGCTGTTAAATTCAGCATCTGTAAGAATGTGTTTGCATCGTACCAGAGCTCTACAACTTTGGCCAGCTAAGAAGGAAGCATCTCTGGGATCTTTGAATGACAATATAAATCCTTATTTGCACAGTTGCACACTTGTTCAGTGGACCATCTAAGTTCATCACTTTGAACTTTTGTAAACATTTTTCTTAAAGGGATGCTGCTCTCAAAGTGAGGCTTATGTGTATGTTTAGCTGCTTAATTCTATTAACTACTCCTTTATATAAATATAGAGTTTTTCCCCAAAACATTTGTGTATATGTTAACTGTTTTTAATTGTAAAATGGAATTTAAAATTACCTTGTCCTACTTAATTTCGTTGCTATATAAATTGGCACCAGAAAAACAACTTGAAACTTGACAGTGCAGGGTTTAAAGAATTAAGATTTTACCGATGGGTTTTAATACATTAATTTTTTTTTTTGGGGAGATAGGGTCTTATTACATTGCCCAAGCTGACCTCAAACTTTTGAGGTCAAGCGATCTTCCCACATCAGCCTTCTGAGTAGCTGGGATTACAGGCATGAGCTAGCACACTGGCATAATTTTTTTTGGTATAGTACATTTTTGTAGTTAATTATTGATATAGAAAATATTGTCTATGTATATATGTACTATTTTTTCAAAATCTCTCCCTGCCAGTTTTGTAGAGGAAACCACCGTAATTCCTCAAAGCCATGTTTGATGCCTAGAGTATGAAAGACAGAAAATGCCCAGTGATCAAGATGAGGCCTGGTCTGGCAGTCGCCACGGCAGGAGGGAAGCACACTCCCTCTAAAGTGAGCTACACCCTCTATTTCATTGCTGCTTCATCATCTTTTGTCTCTAAGGCAGGACTCTACCTTGTACTGAGTGGCCGAACGGCTGTCACTGAACCTGTGATGTTGTCTGAGAAGTGCAGGCTTTTTCTTCTTCCCATCTCATTGTGTATTGCTGGATTTCTAAGAATTATAAGGATACGTATGTTTTCTTCCTAGGGTTAAAAAATTGCCTTATTCAGGTGACGACAGGTAAATTATTTATCTTGAAATAGCATTTTCAAGGGACTGATTTCTATGTGTGTTTTTAAATGAAAACAGTTTTTAAAGAGCATGAAATGCCAAAATCCTACATATTCTAGAACTTTCTTTTATATATATATTTTTCCTATTCCTTGGCTCTTAGCTCTGAGTATAATTTATAATCATTTGATGAATCAGAGACTGAAATCTATAAGGGGTGGACAGTTTGTTTTCTAGCAGATTACTGCAACCTTGACACACTGAAGAAAATAGCGTCAGCAGGCTGACCAGACTTTCTGCTGAATAGGCCATCCTTGGGGCTGAGATCCAGGAACTCTGAGGTATTGTTTAGGACAGTCTACAGACAACTGCAGATGATTTGTATAAAATAAAGCTCTTTTAGGATTAAGAGAGTGATTTACAGACCCCGCTTTTGGTGACATGGTTTTTCTGGTATGTGGTGTTTTTATCAAAGCACAGTATACCTACCAAACTTCTCCCTCATTTAAAAGAAAAAAAAAAAAAAAAAAAAGCTGTAGAGGCAAACTTGGGAGGCTTATATTGTAATGTTTTCTTTTGTTCAATTTCTATGATATTTTTCCTATCTACATTTTGAACAGCCATTTTGTGAGAGTCTGAATTTTATTTTGTATTTCTACTTTTTGGTCTTCTGGCATTTTTCCTATCCTTCACTAAATTCAAGCAGCTGCCATATTAGCTTTTCTTTGCTTGGATATTGGCTCCCTTCCACGCCCATCTTTCTAGACTTTAAATCTCTTTTTCTTTTGCAGTTTTGTTTTCATCAGTTTTGTTCTCCAAAGTATCTGTTCTCTTAAAGAGATAACAAAATACATTTTATTGAGTAAAAGAGCTCAAGAATTATTTGACCTTATATTCTCTGTGTGGATTTATTCCCCCAAGTAATATTTCAGAAGAGCAAAGACTGTAATATTTTTAAACCTAACATTTGGCTTATCAACAGATGTACTCTTCCTGTTATTGTATTGTCCATGGGCTTTTCTGTTCAGAGTTTTTCTATTTCCTAAGTAACCCTGTCACCACTACCACACAAAGTTATTTTCAGTAAGAGATGCTTTTCTTTGTAGCTTATATAAAAATTTACCATGTCACATTTACTCAGGTTTTATAATATGAACAAAAAAAGAATCATTGTATTTTCTGTCTTAGAATTTAAGAATAAATATTTGTAAAAATACTTGCTGCTTTAAAAATGAGGTTAGTAGACCTACAGTGAAGTAGGTGTCTTATGAACTAAGAAATAGGTTTTCTCTATGAGCTAAACGTTAAGAATTAACCCACATTTTAACTGCAGAAGTCACCTCTCTATAATAGTAATCCACTCGCAGAGGCCATCTATAAATGGATAGTTGCAGATTTGAGAATGTTGAAGTCCAGGTGAGGGGACTTGAGTTTTGTCCTTGCCAGAGCAGTTCTTGTCATGATAAGTACCATTAAATATTGCTGCTTTACTTGCCTGTTTCCCTAGACTGAGCTTCTTGAGGACTAGGATCATGCTTTGTAATAGAGCTGTGGTGTAAGGGTTAAGATCCTGGGACCTAGAGTCAGATTGCCTGGGTTCACATCCCAGGCCCTATCACTTATTGGCTATTGTGGCCTTAGTTCAGTTTCTTGGCTTTTCCTTATTTTCTCCTTATTTCCTTAACTGTGAAACGGTAGCTACATAGAGTTGTGAGGACTAGGCGTAAGGTACATGGTACATGAGTATTGTTACCATTATAAATTTCATCATATCCTAGTGGTGCATATTATAACGGTATTCAAAGGAGAATTGCCTGGACCCTGGATGAGGAGGCCAGCCCTATGTATCACAAATATATAGATGCCTCTGTCAGTGGAGATCCACTGCTCAGTGCAATTGATAACCCAGGAAACACCCTCCTCATGTTTTGATCTGCATCCTTAAAGGAAACTGTGTTTAAATATGTGAAGATTGTACCAATGTTGACTTTCCAGTGGATACTACTTTAGAGTATGGAAAGGTTTTGAGCGGCAGAAAACTTAAAAGAGAAAAGACATTAACTTGTCAAATCCTTCATCTTGCCATGAATGCAATAGATCCTTCAGTAAGAAAATACTGTTTGTCACTAGTGCTCAGCTTCTATTTTCTAGTTTGTTGTAGTGTTTCAGTTCATGGTTCTGAAGATACTCATGATTTAACACAGTACTTGAAACAGTTGCACCTGGAAACTGAGTAACATTTTGCAATGTTAAATCATATTACACTTGTATTTGTATATATGTAGGTCTATGTGGAACATACAAGAAATTTGACACTGATTCATAGATTATTTTCTTATTTTACATTTTGTTTTTTAATACTTTTAGACTATTATGGTTTATAGACATACAGTCTTCCCTCAGTATCCCTGGGGGATTGCTTCCAGGACCCCCGCGGATACCAAAACCCACAGTTGCTCAAGTCTGTGATATAAAATGGGATAGTATTTGCATATAACCTACATGCATCTTCCTGTATACTTTAAATTATCTCTAGATTGCCTATAACCTATGTAATCCTTCATTACTAATATTATATTGTACTAGGTATAATCTAGTATTAGCTAGTAATACTATGTAAATTCTATGTAAATAGTTCTTATGCTATATTGGTTTTTATTTATGTTATTTTCATTGTATTGTTATTTTTTTTTTTTTTTTGCTTTTTTAAAAAAATATTTCCAATCCATGTTTGGTTGAATCCACAGATACAGAGGGCCGACTGTATACTCTTATGCTTACAAAAAAAAGGGGCAATGCTCTTTCAATACAAATCCCTGGGACCATACTTTTACATCTCATGTGAAATACTGAATCCCTAAATTCACAATTCTCTCTTAGCATTTGTTTGATAGCAGTTGGGCCATATGCTAAACTTCTATATTAATTCCTACACATCCGGTGTTCCTAGATAAGCCCAAGTCAAAGTATTTACAAGGCTCCTTTTCCTATAATTTGTAAGGAATGAAACTGTGTTTAATTTATATGAAAATCTTGATTATAACAATATAATTAGGGACTTTATTAAAATCAATGCAAGAAAATAAGTTTCATGGAATAAATATATACAAATTATTTTTGCCTTTCCATAGTAATCCAAATATTACCGACTCATTAACAGAATAATCAATATGTGCAATAAGTTAATTCTGTATTTGATACTTAGCTGACTTTCAGCCATTTCAAAAAATGGCTATAAATATTTTTTATTTTTGTTGTAGTGAAGGCATACTTGTCAAGATAGGAGGAAGGAATATATTTTAACATTTTTAGCTTATTTTATAACTTTTACATATTTGGAAATATTGTATGGGTACTTTATTTGCCCCTCAGTGGGCCTATAAAAAAGGAGCGGTTACATCTATTGATGTGGAGCAAACAGGGAGATCGGGAAAGGCTTGGTAGAGAGAGTAATGTCAAAGCTGAGTGTCTGGTGAGAAGGTTGTGAGTGGAGAGTGATTTGGACAGAGGGCATGGCCAAAGATCCCCTATGCATGTAACAGCAAATGTAGTGTTGCAGTTGGTGGGGGTGTCTAAGCCATGTTAGGTCTCTGGACTGCCAGAGCCAAGGCCCTAGATGTGGTGATCCCACAGAGCATCTGTGTGGCAAGGCCTTGCACAGACAGGTCAATAGCCCCACTGTGACATCTCACCCTCTCTGTAGTGGCACCTCTACTCCAACACTAGGCACTGTCATCTCGAAACACAATTAGCATCTCCACTAAGAAACTGAGTTCAGAGGATGTTAAAACGTATGAATGAAATGGGCTTTTGCCCCACTTATAATGAAGCAAAAGAATAATACTGGAAGCTAAACAAAGGCCATTTATCTCTGATCAGTAGCTCACTAAAGGGAAAAGTGTTTTCTAGATCTGAAACCTTCCTGGGATTTTCAGGCAGCCCTAAAGGATCAAAGTCCTCAATCCTGACAGAAAAGATTCCAGCTCTGCCTCATTCTGTGTCTTTGGTCAGTGTCTGTGGTTTCGTAGTCTGCCCTAATGTTTGATGACACTAAGGACACGTGTTGCTGTTGTGCCCCTATTCGTTTGGCCACTGCAGGGGATTGCTCCCTCAGGAGCCTGTAGCTATTCATTTTTTTTCATTACATTTATTTGCCCAGTGACTTACTATCTTTTTCTCTTTTCTCTTCTTTTCACCTCCTTTGTCTTTCCTCCTCTTATATTTCACCCATCATCATCTATTCTGGCTACAGATGCAGTATTTTTATTTTTAAATCCTTGCATTTGTGTCATATCCCACACATACCCAGAACCCATTTATTCCCCAGATCTTAACTTAGTACCTATCATGTGCCAGGCATAGAGAAAACTAGGTTGAAAAAGACAAGTTCCCAGACCTCTAGAAGTGTAGTCAAGTGAAAAATAGCTATCATGTTTCTTGTGCTTCTTATAAAATACAGAACACTTGATTCCAAATCAAATACCATATTTTATCCTCGTAACAACCCCATGAGGTAATCATTATTATCATTGCAAAAAGCAATCTGCAGTATCTTTGTCTTATTTTTCCACCAGTGCTTAAAATACTACTTTCTTCTATCTTTTTAGTTCATGTGGGCATGAAATCAACAAAGGATCTCATTAATCTTCCTTTCAAACTCATGTTCATCTATCATCTTCCAGTCTTTTACCAGGATAAGTTGTTCTTAAAAATTCGGCACCTTTTCTCATGACTTTAGTATAAATGAATATTGGAGGTCCCTCCTAGATAATCCAGTATTTGCTTTTAAAGTACATATATGGCTCTTTATTTTATATGCAGTCCCTAACAGCCTCTTCAGGGAAGAGCCTTGTTTGCCACATAAATCATAGTACTTTATATTTAGCAAGTGCGTGATATAGATTAGTTAAATTTAACAAAATGTACAGATTAATTTCTTTTGCCTCTAGTTTATGTCTGTAATTATTTTCATTTCCCAAATGACCTCAGTGTTCCTATTGAGTTTTACCTTGTCTGTAAAAACCCTTTTCAAAATTTGAATTTTTTTTTACCTTTCTTGAGAGCTGATACACATGACCCCAGACAATTTGACATTTTACTGAAGTTAAATAAGGTTATTTCTAAATTTTTATCTATGTCTGTAATCAAAATACTAAGTCATAAAGAGCCCAAACTTTGTCCTGAGGTTTCTACAGATCCCTATGACTCCTAAACCACTAGTCACTACTGGCAGGTTATGAACCAATAAGCAGTTGTTTGCAGATGTTCAGAGTGATTTGATCATCTGTCCATACTTTTTTATCTGTGATCTGACATCGAAGCTTTACTGAAGATCAAGTAGATCTAGTTCATTTTTCTCTCTAAGCTTTATCACTCCATTATGAGAAGAAATTTAGATTGCCATGGTAAGGTTTCTTTTACATATATGTGGACAGCTCCACAAACATAAACGTGTTTGCCTTCAGCACTGATAATGTGTTGGGCCTTTTAGATAACTTCCCAGTCAGCAGCAGCAAATGGTGCTGTAGTCATTTCTGCCAATATTCTAAGAAGTCTCTGTTCTTGTCACCAAGTCATGCTTGTTTGAACACATCAAGAAGAGGCAGTCTTATTAAACGATGTATTGCCTGTTTTGAACCTGTTTTTCTGTCCATCATGTGACATACTGTACTCTATAGTTAGCTGATCAAAGGAGACTTTTTAAAGACAGAGAGACACAAATGAGGAAAACTTTCAGCCTTATGTTCCTAACTTTCCTTCACCATCACACGAAGATGCCTATAGCTCCATCTGACTGACTCCGTCATTTTTTTTTTGAGCAGTTATTTGAGATTTAGCTTCTCTGATTTTTTCTTTAAAATTCTCGTTTTCCTACATTCTTTATTATTTAATTTGCCTCTCAATTTCTGGTGCTTTATTTCAGTTGCCTTCAATTTATTGCTATCCTCTTCTGTATACTGGAACAGTTAACCCTCAGTTGATTAAAGTGATTAAAAAGAAACAGACCCAGATAACTCAAAACTAATTTGTTTGACTTTGGATTTTAAGATGATTTTGTACCAGATTTGCATTCCCACTTGGGTTTTATTTAAGCTGCCATTATGATCAGTTGACATTCCTTAAGCATGTACCAGCTGGCTAATGGAATGAATAGGCAGGCCTGGGGAAGCTAGGCTAGGATGGAAAATTGGCTGGAGATGATACACACATGGATCATTGAAAATTGATTGTGGTTTGCTCCTGTGCCCAGAAAACCTTCTGCTTAATGACCCAGCTCTCTTGGGTCTCCATGGAACTTAGTATTCTAATATAATTAATTGGTTTTACAAAGAAACCTTAAAGACATTGAAAAGAATCAAGAATAAAAAGTAGCATACCAAGAACTAAGTTTATATCTGAATAATTTTTTAATTGTTCAAGTTCTGTATGTACTTAGTTCTTACATATTCTATTTGCTTTTCCTGTATTTTAATTAGTTTACACTTCCTTCATCGTCTCATTAAAAACTATCTTGTTTCATGCACATTGATGTTCCACGATCTTCGATAATTTAAGTATTTTGTCCCAGTGATAATGTAGAGTAGAAACTGGATTTATAATTTCCTTACCCAGTAATTCATTAATGAGATTTCTAGAGGAAACCACAGAGGCTGCAGTAGTGGAGAAGCTGCTACTTTTTCCTCTTAATTTTGAAGGTAGTGATACTGTTTTAAGGTCAGAATACATGATTGCTAGAAATTGTTGTTTTCTTCTTTGGAAGAAAAGCTCTGTAGAGGGAGCTTATGCAGGAGAATTTTGGGTGGGAAGTAGCGAATGCTCAACATTCTTAGGAGAAAATAGTGACCAGTCCTCCTTCATTCCTTCCGCCTGTCCAGTATCAGCCTGTCCCTCAGTTCTCTTTGAATGAATGCAGGAGTGACACTATTTTTTGCCTTTTAATGATAAACGATTTCTCCAGGATTTGCTGTGCAGATGTTTGTGGAGGAGACGGTCTAATAGAAGGATCAGATGATACTTACTTAGCCTTAAAAACAGAGGTTGAGTTTTGTAGGCTTTGTTCCTCTTCCTTGTTGCCCTCTCCTCCCTGATCATTAGCTGTGTTCCTTTGGGCAAGTTAGTCGATGTCCCTGAATATCACTTCCACATTTGTAAACTGGTGGTAATAACTATGTTATCATGGTTACATAGGATAGTACTTGGTATACTTAAAGCTCTCTATCGGCATGAGTCGTTGTTAAACCAATTGCAGATACCTAACTTGGGTAGATCCGAACCATGGGAATGGGTCACTCTGCACCACGTTGGCTGTGGACAGCGGCTAAGCCCCTGTACCTATGGGAACACTGCAGACCAGCTGATTGAGCACCCTTCTACCCAGTCTCTACTTCTCCTTTTATGGTCTTTCATCCTTGGAGAATCTGTTTCACCGCAGGCAGTCTTTCTCATACATATACCTTCTTTTCTCTTTGATTGTACTCGTAAACCAGAAGGCATCCTTAAGTGTGCCAGGTAAAGTTAATAACAGTGCTGGAGGCAGTTTTAAGTAGAATTGAAACTAAAGAAGGGTCACTGTCAAACTTCATAGCTCTTGAAAGCACCTGGAATATGCCTCCAGGGTCTCTGCAAGAATCTTTACTGAGTATCTTCTGCAGATAGATGTGTAGCATTTCAGCAGGATCCTTACTCAAATAAGCTTCTGTAGTCTGGTCCAGAAAGCTAGGCAAACATTTTAACATAGTTTTTATGGGAAAATACATTCTAGTTTATTTATAACTGATATGTATTTTGTTCATAATTGGGGAACTGCCCCAAAAAGTTTTTTTTCCTGATTATTTTTGACCATTTATTTTGACAGAAGGAGAGCACATAGGTGGATCTAAGTATGATTGATTATCTCTTTGTATTTTGAAACTACCACACTGATTTATGGGAAAGGAAGAGGCATATTTGGAATATTTATACAGTTTAATTTTTTTAACCTAAATCTATAAGGGTGAAAAAGGATCTCTTTTGGAATTAGGATAAATTTTTCTTGAACTACTGTAAGAGACAAAGTCCCCAGATTATTTCAGCCGGCCATATCATTATTCTAAAGAGCTGGAAGAAGCAGCAAATGTGGTCATCGGATGCACTTACCTCTTTATAATTCCCTAAGGCTGGGCTGTGAAACCTGTGACTGAGGAAGTCCAGAGGGTACAAAGGTACACCTGTCGGTAATAGGCAAGCATGTCAGTTCCTCATTGACCCGCAGCAGTGGGCCCTCCTGGGAAGGATCAGAAAGTGTCAAGCTGCTGAGTTCGTTGAAAAGACATCTTTCAAAGATCTCAGTAAGAGTTTATTTAAAAATGGTTCTACAAAATCAAGCAGATGTATTTTTGAAGATTAAGAAGTAGTGAAATAGTTTTAAAGCATAGTATTAAGAACATGGAGGTAAAAAATGAGAAACAGATGAAAAAACTTGAAATTGTTTTCTTTGGTGGGTAGGGCAGGACAACGTAGAAGACTGGTGTATTTTAAGTCTTTTAAATAATACCTGTCTTTTTAAGTTATGTGCATGCTTTACTTTGATAAAAATCAACATGAAATAAAACATTCTTATAAACAAACAATGTTAATATCATTTGAAGATTAAATAGTATATGATAGTATTATAATAGATCATTATAACAAAAAAAAAATCACCTTAAAACTCATCTTACTGTTTTGATAACATCCCTCCAAATGTTTTTATTTTTTTTCTTTTTTATTTTTTTTTAGAGACCAGGTCTTGCTAGGTTGTCCAGGCAGGTCTCAAACTCCTGACCTCAGGTGATCCTCTCACCTCAGCCTCCCAAAGTACTGGGATTCCAGCCATGAGCCACCACACCCAGCCCTCTCCAAATGTTTTTCTATGTAACATATATATGTAAATAAATTTGAAATTAAGATTATTCTACACATACTCTTTTTTTAACCAGCTTTATATACGGTATATGAGTGTCTTTCTGTGCCAAAAATTCATTTGTCTTCATTTTTAATGACTGTCTAATCTTCTGCATATGTGGATATGTCATGATTTATTTAGCCAGTCCTTTATTAGTAAATATTTAAGTTTTCTGCTTTTTTCTTTCATTGTTAACAAGTATTTTGAATATCCTTGTACATAGAGTTTTGCATACTTATTTGAATATTTTTATAGGACAAAGTAAAATTTCTAGGTCAAGTGGTATGTACTGTACTTACGGTTCTTTATTATGTTGCTGGATTGTCCTCGAGAAATGTTAGTCAGCTTCAGTCCCCATTAGGAGAGAAGAAGGTATCCATTTCTCTACCCCCCTCACTAACTAATGGGCAGAAACATTTATGCTTGTTGAGTTCACTGGTATTCCTTTGAATAACAGTCAATTTGAAAAAATATAAATATATACATATTCAGCTGTTGATGTCTGTTGGTTATTCAAATAAGAAAAGAACATTCTTATATTAAAGATATATTATTTAGCTGTCTCATATCAAAAGTATTTTTTTCAGTTTGTCATTTTTTCTCTTCAGTGTCGCTTCTCTTTATTAATAATTTCTTTTTATGTATTCAAAATTGTCAACCATTTAAAAAACAATTTGCCCAGCAATCATGCGTCAAAAGTTAGTTCCTTTCCCAAGATCATGGACCTGGAATTAATTGATTTTCAGAACTTGGTGACTGCCTCTCAAATGTTTTCCTTTTTCTTATCAGGAAAGCCATAGAAGAATTGCTTAAGGAGGCAAAACGTGGAAAAACTAGAGCTGAAACAATGGGACCCATGGGTTGGTAAGTTCTTTGAGTAATCTTCCTTAAAACTTAAGAAAAAAGTCTTAGCTAGAGATATAAATATGTAAATCTTTAGCATATAGAGGAAAGGTGAAACTATGGAAGCAGAGGAAATCACTCAGAGATGAGTGTAGAGTAAGACACTGCTGAAAACTGAATATTGAGAAACTCTAATAACATGAAGAAATGGGCAGCGGGTGCATATGGAGGATACGCAGTGTGAGTTCATTGTCCCTTTAGTTCACAAGTCTCTCAGAGGTATTTAGATACTACTGTGGCCAAACTCACCTATGCGAGAGTAATATTATGTTGGTGTTTATTGTTTAAGAATTTCTAGTTTACTTACAGTCCTTAGTAAATTAAAAGTTATTTTAGGAAATTAATTTTGACTGTAAGCATTTTGATTATGTGACAGTTCAGCTGTGTAGAATTAAAGATTACCTTTGCAGATTATGTACAAAATAGAGCTTGTTAAAACTTAATAATTCATTGGCCATTGGTGATCAATTTTACAAAAAAAAATAAGCCTTAATATAGGCTGGGCATAATGGCTCATGCCTGTCATCCCAGCACTTTGGGAGGCCAAGACAGGAGAATTGTTTGAGCCCAGGAGTTCGAGACTAGCCTGGGCAACAAAGTGAGACTCCATCTCTACCAAAACAAAGAAAAAAAGACTGACTTCTACCCTTCTAGGCACTACTTGAGTGATGCCATTTGCATTTGATAAATATGCTGAATTTGGACATTTTTTTTTTCTTTTTTTTTGAGACGGAGTTTCGCTTTTGTTGCCCAGACTGGAGTGCAATGGCACGATCTGGGCTCACCACAATCTCTGCCTCCCAGGTTCAAGTAATTCTCCTGCCTCAGCCTCCTGAGTAGCTGGGATTACAGGCATGTGCTACCACGCCTGGCTAATTTTGTATTTTTAGTAGAGATGGGGTTTCTCCTTGTTGGTCCGGCTGGTCTCAAACTCCCGACCTCAGGTGATCCGCCCACTGCAGCCTCCCAGAGTGCTGGGATTATAGGTGTGAGCCACCGCACCCAGGGAAATTTTTTTTTTTTTTTTTTTACACATCTGCAACATTTATTTTTTAAAGGAATGGATTTTGAGAGAAAACAACGTGGCGCAGAAATATGGAATAGAAAATAAATACAAATGTAGGCTATTTTGCTAATTGTTTTATAACCACAACAAACTAGTACAGAGAA